>JALGBA010000053.1:2392500-2607500 GCA_023970755.1 Azemiops feae | reverse complement strand
TTACTCAGGCCCATTCATTCACATTCTAGGATGTCTGGCTCGAGTCAGTGACCACCCCATCGTGGTTATCAGGGACGCTAAGCTCGTTCTTGTTCGTCTCTGTGTAATTTGCCACCTCTTCTAATTCTTCTAGCCTCTGTTAGGTTCCCTGCCATTCTGGTCCTTTATTCATGCCCATCTTGCATTGAAACGTTCCCTTAATATCTACAATTTTCTGGAAGAGATCTCTGGTTTCAGATTCTATTTTCACTTCTATTTCTTTACACTGTTCATTTAAGAAGGCATTCTTATCTCTTCTAGCTATTCTCTGGAATTCTGCATTCAATTGGGTGTATCTTTCTCTTTCTCCCTTGCCTTTCGCTTCCCTTCTTTCCTCAGTTATTTGCAAAGCTTCCTCAGACAGCCATTTTGCTTTCTTGCATTTCTTTTTCTTTGGGATGGTTTTAGTTGCTACCTCTTGTACAATGTTGCGGACCTCCATCCATAGTTCTTCAGGCACTCTGTCTATCAGATCTAATTCCTAAAAATCTAGTTGTCACCTCACTGTATATCATCAGGGATATGATTAGTCACACTGGAGTGGCTAGTGTTTTCCCTACTTTCTTCATTTAAGCTAATTTTGCAACAAGAAGCTCATGATCTGAGCCACAGTCAGCTCCTGGTCTTGTTTTTACTGATTGTATAGAGCTTCTCCATCTTTAGCTGCAGAGCACATAGTCAATCTGATTTCTGTGTTGACCATGTGTAGAGACGTCTCTTGGGTTGTTGGAAAAGAGTGTTTGCTATGACCATCGTATTCTCTTGACAAAATTCTATCAGCCTGTGCCCTGCTTCGTTTTGTACTCCAAGGCCAAACTTGCCTGTTATTCCGTTTATCTTTTGGCTTCCTACTTTAGCATTCCAATCCCCCATGATGATAAGGACATCATTTTTTGGTGTTGATTCTATAAGGTGCTGTAGGGCTTCATCCTCTTCAGCACCAGTGGTTGGGGCATAGACTTGGATTACTGTGATATTGAATGGCTTGCCTTGAATTCGCACTGAGATCATTCTGTCGTTTTGGGGATTGTATCCCAGTATTGCTTTTCCTACTCTTTTATTGACTATGAAGGCTACTCCATTTCTTCTGAGGGATTCTTGCCCGCAGTAGTATACCTGATGGTCCTCTGAATTAAATTCACCCATTCCTGTCCATTTTAGTTCGCTGATTCCTAAGATGTCGATGTTCAGTCTTGTCATCTCTTGTTTGACCACGTCCAGTTTGCCTTGATTCATGGATCTTACGTTCCAGGTTCCTATGGAGAAAAAATCTTTACAGCATCGGACTTTCCTTTCACCACCAGATGCATCCACAGCTGAGCGTCTTTTCGGCTTCGGCCCAGTCGCTTCACTCTTTCTGGCGCTACTAGTACTAGCCCTCTGCTCTTCCCCAGTAGCATATTGGACACCTTCCAACCTGAGGGGCTCATCTTCCAGCGTCATATCTTTTTGCCTTTTAGTACTGTCCATGGGGTTTTCATGGCAAAGATACTGGAGTGGGTTGCCATTTCCTTCTCCAGTGGATCACATTTTGTCAGAACTCTCTGCTATGACCTGTCTGTTTTGGGTGGCCCTGCACGGCATAGCTCATAACTTCATTGAGTTATGCAAGCCCCTTCGCCACGACAAGGCAGTAATCCATGAAGGAGAGAGTATTTATACGCTATCTTATATAAAATGAGAATACTTTAGTTTTCCAATATATGTTACTTCATTGTTTTCTGATATGCACAGGTAGAGGGGTTTCACAATCTCTTCAAAGGCTTTTTGAAAGCCTTTGCAATCCTACTTTTTGTTTACCAGCCTAAAAATCTGAGCTTTGCAAATTCTCAGGGTTCTTTTCCTTGGTTTCTGTAATAGTCTGTTGTTATTGTCCAGCAGGGAGCCTCAGGTGGGATCCAGGGCCAAGACATCGGCTGCTTAAACAAGTGGAACGGCTATCATTAATCTTTGCTTGTGAGGCTCATAACAAGAAAATGAAGCAAGCAGGGAATCTGCTCTCAATAAAAGAAGCGTCCTTCAGCCTTAGAGAGTTTCATGTCCAGTCTTTAATCAATACATATTGTTCTCATAGATCAAAACAGTAGTGGTTGAAGAATTGCTCAAACTAGAGACCTGTGCAGAGTGGACAAAGAAGCATTTCCCACTCATAGAGTGATCAAATCACTCACAAGGCTCTAAAAAAAAAAAAAAAAAAAAAAGCAAAGATGGGCCTGGGGTGACATTTCATGCTAAAAATTGGGCTTGGGTGGTAAAAAAAAACATTGAAAGTAATAGTATAACCTCTGTGTGTAACTGTGAGTCTTCACGTGTGCCTCTAAATATATTCCTATACACGTATATTAAGTAAAACCAATATTGTGGTTGTTTACAATCCTTGGAAAATTCACATAGGGCAAAAATAGGGATTCTCTAAACCCCACAGGTTTTTTTTCACAGATTTAATACAAAAGAGATTATATATGGAAGAGAATAGATTTTCTGATGCTCTGTTTTCCTGTAAAGGCATCAATTGGAATGCCAAAGGCAAAGCAAGATTATTTGGAGCCCTGCACGTTGTGGAAATTCCTCCCTAGATATCTTATCTAATTTGAAGAAAACAGGAAACATGTAAGTGTTCCAGTAAAATCACATGATATCCATGATAAAAAAAAAATTAGTACTGGTTACTAATTGCTTTTCAAGAAATTAAGGACCTGATACTAGCTTTTAAAGCCCTAAATGGTTTAGGTCCAGATGCTAAGGTCTGCAGAAAAGGTCATTTTGAAAGTGACTGTATTCAGAAGCCCATTTATCAACGGAGATGGTTCTCCTGTATCAGTCCCAAACTTTGAAATGCAAAGAATTGTGTTTTGTCTCCACTGCCTCTGCTTTTGCAAGAGCATCCAAAGTACACAATATCTTTTTTGTCGTATTTTTAGCTCAATACTGTTAAATATTTTTAAAATATGCATATTGTATTTTTGAGTATGATTGGGTTTGGCCATCTTGGATGATTGACTAAAAACCAGGATGATTTATTATTTCTGTGATTACATTTTTAGCCTTTGCTCTAGATCAGGGCTGTCAAACTCACAGCATCACGTGACATGTGACATATAGCGACTTTTTTGCCATTGCCGGCAATGGGGGTGGGCGCGGTTTCTCTATGATGCATCCAGCCCGCGGGCCGGCAGTTTGACACCCCTGCTCTAGATACTCAAAGCAACATAGCATCTTCCCTAAGTTTACCCTCATTTCAATGACTGTGAGTGAAATTGGGTACAGAGTAAGCAGCTCTGTACCCAATCACTGAATTCAGTGGTTGAATTTCCCCAGTTCAATTCCAACAGTTAAACAATTTTATTACGCTGATGCTTTATTTAAAACAAAGAATGAATCTGGGACAAGACAACGAGATAAGAAGGACAAATAAATAGTAAGCATAGCTACTGATATGTATGCTCATTAAAGGCTTTGGTTTATAGCTTGGTCTAAGCCTTGGCATATCTTGGCCTAAACTGAAAAGGTCTTTGGCTTATAATTGGCCTAAGCTTTAGCTTATCTTGGCCTAAACTTGGTCTAAATAAGATAAGATAACGATAAATAACCTTTATTGTCATTTTTATATTGTGGGCACAATGGCACACATAAAAAATGAAATTTAGTTGCCCGCTCTCAAAGTGAAACATATACATGACACACACCTAAACATACTGTGGGAGTAATGTCCCTGTAGCCCATGTGTAGGCTGCCATGCAGCTGAACCACATGGACGGCAACAGGACAAAGGAGAATATTGAGCAATCATCCCATTGACAACTCCTCCCAGTCACAAACGGCTTGGAAACTGTGTTCACCCTCACGTACTCATATGTAAATAGGTTATCCCTCCTACTTGCTTCCTGTACACACCCACATTTTGCTGAGCTAATAAAAGAGATTCCCTGACTTTTGCCCTGGGTCTCTCATCCCGAGGAAAAACTCTGCGTGGTGTTATTTCTTCACTGTTTAGGCTAAATTTCATGAGAGGCCCTCTGGAAGCGGAAAAACCGCAACTGGTGACCCCGACGTGATCACTAATAAAGTGATACGTTCCTTCGACCTCCTACTACTCATCGCCCGGACGAGGCTTAGTGCACTTCAGATATCGTTGGTAAAGACGGCTATCTTTTCGTGAGTAATGGGGGGAAAATTTTCTAAGACGCAGGCCGTGCATCTGCAAGAACTTAGAGAATTAACGAAGTCTACTAATTTTATTCTCAAAAACAGCGGTAAATTATTGCCTGTTTTGAGTAAATCTGATTTGGTTAATTTATTATGTTATATTTGGGAAAAATATCCGGCATATCCGGAAAAGGGCTCACTTAAAGTGACTACATGGAGTAAATTGGGTATTTCTTTCCATGAGCACCCCAGAGCTCCTGCAAAAATGCTATCATCATGGCGAATTGTTCTGGAATGCCTCAAAGTCCATGAACAAGGACTCACGGAGACATTGGGCTCTGTGACCCCCCCACCGCCTTACAAGAAACAAATTTCACAAGGCAATGAGGCATTTCCTCTTATCTCCCACTCCTCACCATCTGCTCCTCCATCCCTCCCCCCCTCAGTTCCTCTTTCTGCTGATCTTTCTATTGTTCCTCCTGCAGCTCCTCCAATGAGTGCTGTTGCTACTACCATGGCTGAAGCTCGAAGTCAGGGTTTGCTTAATGTTGATGAATTGTTTGAGTGTTCTGCATTTCCTGTCTCTTTTGTTCTAAATGCTGTGGGCGCTATAAAGGTCTTTTTGGTGCCCTAGTTGGTTCTTTCCTTCTCACTTCCCCCCTGCCTGGTTACGATCAGATAAAAATTGTCATTCCTAAATCATCTCCAGTTGGACCTTCAGCTCTTCTTTAGAGGAACAATTGGGCTGCTTTAAAACTTCAAGTGGCTGTTAAGTTTAACCCTGTCAGACAATGTCTGGTGGTGCTTTGTGTTGATGTGTGTTTTGTTTTATATATGTTTTAACTCCTAGAATGTTACGCTTGGACTTGGAATGGTGAGAAAAATAGGAGATGGTTAAAGGGCCCTATAAAAACCACATGTTTGGTTGGAATCATCTCATGATTTTTCTCGCTTCTTGCAGGACAAGCCATATGTCTAAATAAATGTTGTTTTAATGGTATTTGTGTATATATGTCTGTCTGTGTTGTTCTGTGTTATTTCCAAGACTTGGAAAAGGGTCAAAACCCTCTTTGATAACAACAAACAAAAAGGCCTTAATTAAAAATAAGTGTGCTTGGAAAACGTATGAAATGATATATTTGTATGTGAAATGGTGTAAGCAAACAGAATGGAAGTGAATGAGTTAATTTGCTGGTGTAAATGTGTGTGTGTTAGCCCTCACCCCTCCACCCATCCCATGCTGTGAAAGGAACAGTAAAACTGTAGTTTTTATTGTAGTAAAATGGGAACGCAATAGCAAGAGTTTCCATGAGAAAAGTTTTATGGAAGATCTGTGAAAGAATTTATAGAAAATGCATATGAATTTTTTTAGTGGTGAGATTTTTGTAAAATTTCTTTTTCTCCCCCCCCCTCCTGACTCTTTTGTTTTTCGCTGGCTGTATTGCTTTAAGAGCGAAGGACAGGCAGACAGAGGAGGGGGGGCAGCTGTTCGTTTTAACTATTTTTTTTTACTCGAAAGAGGTGACAGTAATTGTTGGGCAATTCTTTTGCAAAATTTTGAGTTTTAAATTTTTTAGTTAGACATATACATCCATCAACCAAAAGAAATGACTCTGAATTGTTTTGCTTAGATTTGTAAATGTTTTCCCTATTTCATGGAAATTTGTTTCATCTGAATGGAATTTGATTAAATTGGAACCCCAAAAATACAATCTAATTGGCTTTTTGTAATACAAAATGATTCCAGTATCTATGGATTGCAAGCTGCCTTGGAAAAGATACAGTTACACTTTATCTTTATTTAGGGCATAAAATGTTGCAATCTTATTCTGTTCCAGTTTTTGTTATAAACAAGTAATCTGGCACATGGATGTTACACAATATGCCCCATTTGCCCCATGGAAATATCTTCATGTTTCCATAGACACCTTCTCTGGCTTCATCATTGCAACCCTTCAACGGGGTGAAGCCACTAAGCATGTCATTAATCATTGTATTCGTTCATTTGCAACGTTGGGATGCCCAAAAGAACTTAAAACAGACAATGGTCCTGCTTACACAGGAGCAGCTTTTGCTGCCTTTTGTAATCAGTGGTTAATTGTTCACAAATTTGGAATACCTTACAATTCCCAGGGCCAAGCTCTGGTTGAACGTGCCAACCAGACGTTAAAACATGCGCTGGAAAAATATAATCAGACACAGGGGAAAACTCCCCCTAGCCTCCCAGCTTTGCAAAACAGGCTTAACCTGTGTTTATACACCATTAACTTCCTGAACCTGACGGGCACTCCTCCATCATCCGCAGCAACTCGTCACTTCTCTGCTTCTCCTGCTGCAGCAACATCCAAACCACTGGTGTACTTCAAACGTCTTCCTGACCCCACCTGGAAAGGCCCTGCTGAACTCATCACATGGGGACGAGGTTACGCCGCCATCCAAACCAACGGTGAGACTTTGTGGGTCCCTGGTCGACACATCCGTCCCTATCATTCCAAAACAAAAACAGAGGACCTTTCCCCATCTGACGTTAACAACTTGGGTTAACTGGTGAAACCATACCATGGCAAAATGAGTGATGTGCCTGGGTCTAGGACTGACACTGATAATGAAAGCCCTGATGTATAAGATGGATCTGGATCAAGGAATTCCTGAGCAGGGAGCATGGCAAGATAACACCTACATAAAAGACATTGGTCAACTGGCTGTGGCAATGAACAAGACAAATTGCTGGATGTGTATGCACATCCCACCACAAGGAACACAAGGTTTGATGGTGCAAGCAGTCCCTTTGAATAACACCAGCTGGCTAACCTATGACAACTCCACACAGCCCATTAAACGATTATCAAACAAGAAAGGGATGGTTCTAGCGATTGGTCATAGGTTGCAGGAAAAGGCAGAGATTTGTTTTGAATACAAACCTGGTGATAGTACAAACAGCATCAAATTAGGGGTTTATCCTTTTTGTAATAAAGTCATACAGATTACTTCCCAAATGACTCGTAACGGGACTAACCTCAATGGAACAGTAAAAATATTAAAGGAACAGATCCACACCTACACACAGTATCAATGTATATATCAGATGTATACTTGTAATACTGGAGTCCAATCTGAAGGAAGTTGCTCTCCACCATGCCCTGTTAACACCTCAGCCAATGACATGTTTCATAAGCAATGCGGACAATATAATGTTTCCAACAGCAAGGTCATGACATGTCGATGGATTTCCTCTATAGTCAAGTTGATTGAGTCATCAGATAACTCCACATTTCCTATAATTGATCATGGACTATGGTTTTTGTGTGGCCGACGAGCATATTCACATGTCCCACCAAGGTGGTCTGGCTGTTGTACCTTGGGATATGTATTACCATCTCTGCTGGTCTCTGACACCCTGCCTGTTGGACGTCTTCGCAATAGGAGGGAGGATGTTAAGTCTCCATTAAACTTAAACTGGGGCGTTGCTATTGCTCGTGGGATGATACCACCACTAGGGATCGCTATGAACTATAGGGATCTGCATGCTTTAAATAATTGGACTGTTGTAATGTTTAATGATACCATTAATGCAATCAAATTAGTAACTAAGGAATTGACTGAGGTTAGAGAAGTAGTATTGCAAAATAGGTATGCCTTGGATTTTATGTTAGCTTCTAAAGGTGGCGTCTGTGCACTGATCCACTCCCATTGTTGTGTATACATCCATGACTATAAACTGAATATCACCCACACGATACTACACATGGAAGACATGATCAACAACAACCCCCTTCAGACCAACGGCCCAGATGCCCTGGACATATGGGGGGCATTGTGGTCCTGGTTACCGGACGGCTCTTGGCTGCGCTCTCTGATTCCTACAATACTAACCATAATCATTCTTCTGATCATGTTGTGTTGTTGCATTCAATGTCTTCCTTCCCTACTGCAGACATGTAAAGGTCTTTTACCTTCCCAAAGAAAAGATATGTTTATAGCCGAAAGACAATCACTTTTAAGCCTTGAAGGCCTACGTATTGAAAAAACAAAAACAGAGGAGATGTGGGAGTAATGTCCCTGTAGCCCATGTGTAGGCTGCCATGCAGCTGAACCACATGGACGGCAACAGGACAAAGGAGAATATTGAGCAATCATCCCATTGACAACTCCTCCCAGTCACAAACGGCTTGGAAACTGTGTTCACCCTCACGTACTCATATGTAAATAGGTTATCCCTCCTACTTGCTTCCTGTACACACCCACATTTTGCTGAGCTAATAAAAGAGATTCCCTGACTTTTGCCCTGGGTCTCTCATCCCGAGGAAAAACTCTGCGTGGTGTTATTTCTTCACTGTTTAGGCTAAATTTCATGAGAGGCCCTCTGGAAGCGGAAAAACCGCAACATACTATGTACAACATATATATAGACCCACATCCCTACATATACATAGCAAATAAATATTAAATACTGTCCATCTTGAATATATAACGCAAGGAGGAAGTTTGAGAGTTCGCAAGGTTAATGCTGTATGGAATGAAACTATGGCTGAATCTGGATGTTCTGCTACGGATACCACGAAGCCTCCTCCCAGAAGGTAACAAGGAAAACAGGTTGTGAAACCCAGCAATTCTTAAATGTTATGCCTCCTATATACCCATAATTATAATACTGTGACTTTGTTCACAGAATATGTTGCCCTTAGGTTAAGCAAATGTGCACATTTTATTCATGATTTCTATGATTTCTATTAGTTTTTAGTGCATTAGCTTGGACTATGTTATGTCCCACCCAGAATTTATTAGGATTAAGGTGTGCTTTAAATATTATGAAATAAAATAAAAAATAAATACCGTATGCTTGAATTTAGATTAGCTAGTTACGTATGCATGGCAATGTAAGGGACCAGTTTAGGTAACTGTGGATAGAATAAAATAACTACAGTAGTCTTTTAAATGAATAGTATATCTAGAACTGAAAATATGGTATAATTAGAGAATATATCTACATTGGCCAATTATACATTACCTCATGTATTACTAGACTGGGGTGCTGAGTAGATTCCCAGGAAAGTCTCAACTTTTATCTAGAGTTCATACATATGTTGAAAGGCAATTCTAGCAAATTCAATTAAAACAGAGGATAAGGAGTAATAAAATTTCAATATATTAGGTTCTTGTAATTCACACATTATCATTTGAATTCTTTTCCTCTTTGTTACCCTGCACAGTCTTCTGAACAAACTATTTTGATGGAGTCACTGTGGGGATCTGTAAGAAAGACAATGAGCATAATCGGAGAAGCCTGAAATAGCAATTGTATATTTTGTAATTGCCACAGTCAGGTAGAAGATAAATCTCACTTCTTCTCCCTCTTTAAATCAAATCATAGAGGACTTTTCTAAGGCTGGGTAATATTGATTTCCCCATCTGTCCCCTGCTGATTTCCTCTGAGGGGGTCTAACCTAGAATTACAGGATAGGTGGCATATAAATGTGGGTAAATATATACTTTTAGAGGGCACAGTGGAAAAGATCAGCTGGGTTTACAAGTATGCACAGGGAAATATTAATAAAATCCCATGAATTCTGACCCTTTTTGTAGGATTTGGAGAATGTGGAATCTGTGTAAGTGCTTTTACACTCCTGTTTATATATTGTGGTGCTAAATATGTGACCCTGGGAAATGTTGATGTAGTGGTGTCCCCAACTACAGTATTGCTTCAGAAGTATGCATTACACCAGGGGTCCCCAACTCCCGGGCCGTGGACCAGTACCGGGCCGCAGCATGCCAGCAACCAATCAGCACAAACAAGCAAAGCCCCATCCATGGGATGCAGGCAGCACACAAAACCATGCACTCTCTGGTCTGTGGAAAAAACTTTATCCACGGAATCGGTCCCTGGTGCCCAAGAGGTTGAGGACCTCTGTATTACACCACCATACAAACATCCAGGACGAAAGAACCTACCTGCTACTCCTATAAAATATGATTTTATATTTATACAGAAGGAGCTGTGGAGGTGCAGTGGTTAGAAAACAGTATTGCAGGCTAACTGAGCTCACTGCCAAGAGTTCGATTCTCAAGATTGACTCAGCCTTCCATCCCTCCGAGGTTGGTAAAATGAGGAGCCAGATTGGTGGGAACAATATGCTGACTTGGTAAATCACTTAGAGAGTACTATAAAGCACTATGAAGCGGTATATAAGTCTAAGTGCTATTGCTATTGCTATTGTTCCATCTAGTTACAGGTGCACTCAGTTAAGCTATACAGACTCTGTATCTTTCATTCCTGACAATATATTTGTCTATTTCAAAAGACTGTGATTTTATATATGGATCAATGCCTTTTGGTACCAAATGTAACAACTTTTCTAATATTCTGATTCATAACATTTCTCAATTTGGTCCAATGCCTTTGGATTCCTCTTCCCTTTCACAAATCCAAATCTCCCTCATTTCTAATATCAAAAAAACCAGATCACAAGCTGGATCAGCCGTTACCATAATTCTTTAACTAAAATTTTAAAATGCAGTACAAAATCTCCTGTGAATACAGTGATGATGATGACCCAGTTCATTAATCAAAGAAAGTCAACCTTCCAGTCATAATAAGTTTTGCCTTCTATTGTCTTAGTACATACATTTTGTTGGAAAGTATGACAGCTCCTTTCTCTTTTCAGGGTGAGGCTTCTTGTAGCCAGAGTAGCAATATTAACCAAGTCATTTTGGAACCAGCCTTCAGATATCAAAGTAGTGCGAGTTTCATGGTAATAGATTTATCTGATAAGCGATGCAGATACCATTTTACTTCAAAAGAGGTTAGAGCAACAGGCACTTGAATCCCCCAGAGGACAAAAGTAATTCTGGTTGCATTACCAAGACAAATAGTATAGTGAAATCAGTTCACACAGGAAAGAATGGGTCCCCAAAGGTTGGCTAAGCAAATTTTCAATCCAGTCCAATCTCTGTGTTTCCCTAGTGCATTCTTTTTTTTTTTTCAAACAAAATAGTGTATGGCAGGCTCTTTGCTTCTTGACTGAATGGGCATCACTTGTCCTACCTCAACATCTTGTTCTTATATCTTTGTGACCTGCAGACTTCGCAATTCAAAACCTTCTGGTTAACAGGCACTAAATCGAGTACAGCACTGTCTCCTATATTTTTAGCTTGATAGCTGAAACACTGTGAAGATTACAGCCCTGCTTCTTCTCCAAAACCTACTTGCAGTTTATCCCTATGTAAGCCTCTGTTGAAAGCCACTCAGCCATTCAGATTTAAAGATTTAAAAATCCAATGGCAATTTAATAAACTTTGAAGGAGATCTGAAAGAATGGCCACTGCTCTGAGTATTGCGTTTTACATCAGGATGAGACAGAAATTATTTCTGAAGTGTTTTGTTTTGTAAAATGATTTTACACATGATTTAATACGTTAAAACCAACTTTCTTCAATCTGCTGCTCTCTGGATTGTTGGCCACTGGCTGCACTTTTGGGGGGTCCTTAAGAGTTGAAGTCTGACACAGCTGGAGTGTGCCAATTTAGGAAAGACTGATACAGACAATGATGCAAGCAGATGGATCAGGATGAAATCCCAGTGGGAAATAAATTGGGATTGATAGATAAAGTTCTTCTCTCTGCTGCTGAATGAACTGGCATGAATAACAGTAGGTTTCCTTTCACTTTTTTAAAAATAAAATATTTTCAAAAGGAAAGCCAATCCATAAGACAAGAACATTTACAATTACAGTTTGGTTGCCTTTGGGGGGCAGGATGGCACTTGTGCCTAATGCAGGGTTATCTTAAAACATATGCTTCAGTGTTGTGCTGCTTTTCCTCGGAAGTCCTAGCCTCTCCAAAGTGATGGATGATGTCTCAAATGGTTTCTCATGGCCAAGTGTGCAGCCGGTTGATAAGCCTAGCCTTTCCTTCTTTCCTGTCAGGAAGACTACGGTTTGCAACATACATATCCATACATATTTGGCTGGTTAAAAAGCAGGAAGAGCAGTAACTATCTTGAAAGCTGGCTTTGAGAAAGGAGCAACAATCAGTATAGATAATATGAAGTGAATTTTCCATTTCTTGCAAAGACTAAAAGTTTTATCTTTTACACGAATGGGCACTTTTCTGTCTTGACTGGATCAACCTAAAAACTCCAGCCTTTATCAATCTCAGATCTCAATTTAGAACTTGAAGAGTTTCTTTGTGATAGAGAAGATTCTGTTAGCATAGCCTTACAATAACATTAGAGCTAGTACTTCTAAATGTGCTTCTTATCTGGACTACTTCACAAGATAAATATCAATGATGCAAGACTGAAAGGACATCTCTGTCCCTTCACTTTTATATTCCAAGAAACTAGGAAGGCTCCTTCTGAGATGTTTGCCATTGTCCCTATTCCTTCTGTAGAGTCAGTATCTCTTATCTGATTATCGTCTAGTCTACAGCTCCTCTTTTTGTCTCCCAAGTTCATTCTCCTATACCATTACAGAGGTAGATTCAGAGTGAAATATTGTGAGGAACTGTAGTAGGGCAGATGGCTGCCAAGACAATCCTCGTCCCCATGACCTGCTCTGAAGATCATCTCAAAATGAGTCATTTAGGCTTCAAAGTGCCAGCATTCACAAGAAGAGTCCCACAACAGTCCCACAAGACAAGACAGCATCCCACAAGACAAGATAGTGCAATCAAAGCTCCATTACTTTTGTACATGTGTTGAAAGACTGCTAAGAAGAGAGGCACCATAGTGACAATTAGCTTGTGGTTAAGCAGAGAATAAGCAGACAGACAAGGAAATGAGCAAGGCAGCTGTAGGGTGGGCAGATAAGCAAGAAACAATGGATTGGTGATGAAGTGAAGGCAGCAGGAGATGACAGTGAGTTATGTCCTAGTTACAATCCTTTACATACTCTCCTTTGCCTTCAGCAACCATTTCCTCTTAACACTAGATCCAATTCTTAAGTGAAATGCTCCAGTACTTTGCTCAAAAATAGAATATTAGGAACCAATTGGGAATTGTTCTTGGCCCTACAGACAACAAAAACACAAAGCATCCATTAATTTAACATGTATTGTGTCCTTTATCAGAACTCCCAACATAAATATCTACGCATATCCAAGATATTTTTTAAAAAATAGAATATCAGGCTCTATGCCTCAAATTTGGCAAAAGTTACCCAGACACTTGACATGATACAGTGAATTAAAAAAAAATTCTATGTCCTTGGGTAAAGCCACTTTAAGTGATTGATTGTTCTCTGCTAATTGCTTAGAAATAATCCATATAAATATTCCAACATAGGAAGGAAGGAAGGAAGGAAGGAAGGAAGGAAGGAAGGAAGGAAGGAAGGAAGGAAGGAAGGAAGGAAGGAAGGAAGGAAGGAAGGAAGGAATCATTATTACCTCTGAAAAATGACAATCACATTTTGTTGCAATGAAACATTTATCACTATTTTCATTCAGCTGGTTCACGCAACCATTTTTAAGCCAGGCAGGACAAGAGTCTGGAACAAACGTTATCAATTTAACTTCACTAAGTCCCACTTGTATCCATGGGCTGCATCAGTTGGAAAGTCCAGTTACCCCTGGATAAGCAAAGGTCACTGAACCTGTAGCAGCTGTGATAACAAAGCCATCTTCCTCATAATTAAGGATGAAAATTCCAAAATGTATTTCAGTCAGAGAACATTGGTGAGAGCTGCCAAAATGGATTCCCACATGTGTTAGGTGAGCCTGAAAAAAGAACTAGTTCTGACAGTTGAATATTGAGCGGGATGGTTAGAGAAGAAAAACAAAGATTTGAGGTTGAATAAATAAAAAGCCTGCAATGGGGAAATTTATGTAACCAAGAAAATTCTCAAGAAAATTTGGCAGTTTTTTTACAAAGTCTCTCTGTGAATTTACATTTACAACACAAATCAAAGAGAATTGCTTATGAAAGTTCTATATGTGAAGAAAATTCATGAACAGAACCAAATATTTTAAAAAGAAAACCCACAGAAAACCTGATGGACTGAAATATAAAGCTAGACAATAAAAAGGAGTAGACTTATACCAATCCACATATTCCTAACTACTACCATCATTTATTTATTATTTATTTATTTATTAAACAATATTATATGGCTGCCCAACTGACACCGGTGACCCCAGGCAGCTTACAACATTAAAATATACAACATAAAAGCCTATAACCTCCCTCACCCCCTCCATGGCAGCAACAACACAATCAAATCAACCACTTGATCAGCTCCAACTCCAGTCATAGTTCCCAGGTCTGCTGACAAAACCACATCTTCAGGGCCTTTTGGAAAAGCAACAAGGTGGGGGCCAATCATACCTTGTGAAGAATATTGTTCCACAGAGAAGAGGCCACCAGGCTCTTTTTCATGGTCCCCTCAGATTACAATCACTAATAGATGAGACCCACAATGTACTCTGCTTTCCCTTTCCATGCTTTTCTACTCAAATGAAAAAAAAATCATTTTTATCACATTTATACAGCTGTCCATTTCACACATGTAATACCTGGCAGTGTACAACAAAATACATCTTAGAATAACCATAAAAGCACAATAAACATTCATAAAAGACCATGGGAACAAAACTCATACATAATAGAGTTGTTTCGTTAGATCTATATCCCACCTTTATTCAGTGCAACTCAGTAGTGTAAATTTATGGTCCTACCTTTATTTTTTTTCCCCATTAACAACAATCTTGTGAGGTGGATTTAGCTGAGAAAGAATGACTGGCCCAAAGTCACCCAGCTATCTTTCATAAGGTGACCAACTTTTTTACAATGAGAAGGAGGACACAAATAAATTGAAGAGTCTAATGTGTGCACGTGTGCCGTGTCGTGTTTTGGTAAGAAGTAAACAAAGCCACTTGCGCGCGGCGCACTCGGCGCACTCTCTCAAAACAATTCTGCTGTGCAGAGCGCATGCGTCTCATAATCACGTCTCGCCGCACTGTACCGAGCCTTGACGAATCGTCATGTCAAATACAAATACGTCACATCACATGCAATGGATCGGATCGGCATCGATCGAATACGGAGACTTACAGATTAGTCTTCAAATATCGAAAAGGAGGACATGTAGGAGGACACTTTTTGAGAGAGGACAGAACTTACAAAAGAAGGACTGTCCTCCCTAAAGAAGGACGATTGGTCACCTTATCTTTCATGCCTAAGGCAGGGCTAGAGGTCAGTACCTTGGTTTCTAGCCAGGTGCCTCAAACCACCACAAAAGTTACCTTTTCTTTTTCCCTTGCAACAAAAATAAGATCTTACGGTAGTTGTATTTTTTAAATAGGGAATATACATGTAGGAGTACTGAAATATAAGCAATTAAGAGCAACCATAAGATAAACCAGGAGAAGCAGTTAGCCCAGCAGAGTTATAGAGACACTGATTGGCTTGAGGAAGAAATCAGACAGATTTTGTCAGGCGTGAACAAGCAAATCTACATGTGAAGAGTTCAATTAGCTGCTTCATCACTAGATGTCTATGGAGATTCTCAGTCATCCAGGTCATAGTTAGCCCAAAGGTGGTTTATCACAAGGTAAGTGGATTTTCTTGTTTTTCTTTGAAGATGTTTCGCTTGTCATCCAAGAAGCTTCTTCAGCTCTGACTGAATGGTAGGGAATGGAAGGATTTTTACTCCTTGCAGACAATTGGTCATTTACATTCTTTTAGAGCAGGGGTGTCAAACTGCAGGCCCACAAGCTGGATGCATCATGCGGAAGCCACACCCACCTCATCTCTGGCAAGGGGAAAAAAGTCACAATATGTCGAGACACATCACGTGACGTGGCGAGTTTGACATCCCTGTTTTAGAGAGTCATTGAGGCCAACACTTCAGCCAACAAAACAAACGTGCACAGTTCAAACCCACAAATACACTAAGGCACTTCATAAACCCATGGCACAACATAGGAGAACAAACTCATCAGGACAAGATTCAGCAATCCATCTGCATTTAAAAGACAAAGGCCACTCTTTCGAAGACAGCAAAGTCCACATTTTGGACAGAGAGGACTGCTGGTTTGAAAGAGGGGTCAAAGATGCCATCTATGTCAAAATTGAATAGCCCTCTCTCAACAGAGGAGGAGGGATACAACATAATCTATCTCCAGTCTACAACACGATCCTTTCAGCAGTTCCAAGAAGGTTCCACACCCATTTGCACTACTCAGGTGACCCTGACAACACAGATAAACCTCCAGGTGGCCTCAATGACTCTCTAAAAGAATGCGAATGACCAGCTATCTGCAAGGAGTATAAATCCTTCCATTACCCACCAGTCAGTCAGAGCTGAAGAAGCTTCTTGGATGAGAAGTAAAATGTCTTCAAAGAAAAACAAGAAAGTCCAGTTGCCTCATGAAAAAGCACCTTTGGGACTACTTTATCGCTCTTGCCTATTTCACAGGAATCTTCCCAGACTGGCAGTCTGCACCTGAGCCAGATTAGATAAGGTTCAACAGCATTCAATGGGATCAAAGCTTGCCCTCTTGTGCCTACCTAAAGATTCCAGACTAATTCCCCACTTGACTTTTCCCCCTGGCTCTCTCCAACAGATTTATGATATCTATGTTTCTGGGATGTTCGTTCCTACAAACCATATCTGTTTAAAAATCATTTTAGAATAATTATTATCTTTATTGATGTATACTAGTCCTTGAGTATTTCTCCAGAGAAGGATGAAAAGATTCCCAGAACAAAAAATTTTCTTCCTCAAATTCAAGAAAAAAAATAAACATATAATATGGAACTCTACCATTGGACCTTGTATGGTACTGTTAGTCTTATCATTGAAAAACAAACAATTCCCACGTTCCTTTCTCTTATTGGTCATCTTAATATTCACAGAAGTTTGTTCTCTTTAATCATCTCTGGGTCTGCACACTTTTTTCTACCCCTAATTAACTAAAAATTGCCTTCATAACCAACTACCTAATCACACATCACAATGCACTTCTGAGCCGATGTGAAACTGTCTTCCTGGATATAATTATATGGTAAAAAATGTCTCCTGCTGCACACTCTATTGAATTCAGCTTCATAATGCCTGCCCCTAGATTAAATGACACAATCAAAGTCATAGAACAAGGGCTCGGGTTTATAAATGCTAAGCTAGAATTGTATATTTTATAAGCTTGTTAATGTAGACCTCATCATCCTCTGCTAGTTGACATGTGAGGAACATCTGAAATTGATATTTTTACCTTTGCTTCATTTTTTAGCTTACAGGGGGGGGGGAGAAGAGGGAGTGTCTGCATGTGTGACCTATCATTATCACACTCCATTCCTAAAGGAGTACCAATGGCAACAGTTGAAGCAAACTACTAATGAGTGAATAGCACTGCCAGGAGGAAACAAAGACATAATGCTTTCACTGGCTTGCTAAGCAAAACGTGAGGAATTGCTAATATATTTCAGACCTGCTGCCATGGAGAAAACCTTCAGTCATATTGCCAAAATCCATGTTTGAACAGAAAAGACTTGCTCAATCACTCTTATGTATTTGTTCACTTAATATCAACAAAGCTTCATTAAGGAAACAATGAGTCATTGGCATTTGCTTCATCAAATGTTCTGTAAGAACATTTCCATTGCTTTTTAGAATAGAATTGTTATACATTAAATCATACAACAAGGGCCAAAGCAGAACCAAGAATATGAAGTCCACCCGATCTAACTTTCATCTGTATACTAAATGCCATAGAACAGGGCTTTTCAACCTGTGGTACGCGTACCACTTGTGGTACATTAATGAGTGGCAGGTGGTACGCAGCCCTGCCTAGCCAAGTGTAGTGGGGAAGGGAAAGAGCCAGCACAGGCAAAGACTTACAGTGAGAGAGTCCTCTGGAGCTGCAGATTTTACTTATGAATGGAGCCATTTGGGGAGGCTGCCTTAGCCGGCAGCCAGTACTTACATTTTTTTTCTTCCTTAAGTGCCGGCTGGGCTCCTTACTTTCCTTTCTAGCCAGTAGCTAATTCTTAAAGGGGAAGTGCCTTTTTAAGCTAGTTCACTCAGCAGCTTGTCTTTTCTGTCTCTGGAGGCCTTTCCTTGTTTGATCAATATATGGAAGAGGGAAAATATGGGGGGGTTCAAATTCTTCCTTCAGAAGGAGATGGGAATGAGAAAAAGGGAGGCAGGGAAGGGAGGGAGGGAAGGAAGTCCCGCCTTAGCACTTGGCCACCAGCAACTCTGCCATTGACTTTGCTTGTCAAAAGGTTGCAGAAGGGGATCACATGACCCTGGGACACTGTGACCATCATAAATATGAATTAGTTGCCAAGCATCCAAATATAAATCACATGATCCTGTTGCTGCAATGGTCATAAGTGTGAAAAATGGTCATAAGTCATTTCAGTGCAATTGCAACTTTGAACAGTTTTTTTTTTTGTCACCAAGTTTTTGACACCTTGCTAGGTGGTACTCGAATATTGCCATATCCTAAAAGTGGTACAATCGGTAAAAAGGTTGAAAAGCCCTGCCATAGAAGACACACCAACCCAAAACAAACTAAAAAAATGGAACAGTACTATTTTAAAAAATTGCACACGAGAAGTCTTTTTGAACAGTGGATCTTTTGCTCTTCTACTCGCCTTTCTTCAGTTTTGTTCTCCAAACTACCCTGTATGGGTTGCAAGGCATATTTTGCTTTAAAAAACATAACTGCTAGATTAAATGTGGGACAAAATAAGGTATATGTATTTCCCGTGTTTGTTTTTTTTTAATCAGAACATGCATTGCTTTTCTTATTTTGATTTTTAAAAAAAAAAAATCCAAGGCCTTAGTTAAGGTAATTGCAAAATCTATGTGTACTTGTCGCATTTACACATAATCCTAAAATGGCATTTGTTTGTTGAACAACTCTGGCTTGCACATAACACAGAGCCAAAATGTTTTGTGCACGATATTAAGCCAAAAGCAGCTGTACTCGATCATGGTTTACAAAACAGTCCAAGGTATTATGCTCAACCTGATTTGACTCTCCGGCAAATGAATTTAAGATTCTAGCCTAAACTCCAATCCACATGGTAAATTTAGAAATGCACATCAGCATTCAGTTCATATCAATATAGGCAAAAAAATCAAGTTAATTAAGCATTTCATCCTCTCTACCAAACAAGTAAAATCAAGAGAGACTCATATGCACTTCTCTAGACAAATAGTAATGAAACAGTCTTGTCACTGCATCTGTATTCTATGTTGTTTTATGTACTTGAAAGTAAAAACTATTTAACATAAGTTACAATTGCCTAGATGGCATCAGCTATAAACACATTAGGAGTGAGCATAACATATTGTGCTGCAGTGATAACATTGCATGTTGCAATATACTTCGGGGCTACCTTTCCCGTGACAGCCTGTTTTAGCATAGTAATTTTAATATACAGCATTCGTCTCAAAAACACCATGCAAAAGTTTTTTTCATTAGTCTTTTCAGCTCTAGTGATGCACTCTTGCTAATCCCCAGCACCTACTGTTCAACCCAGCCAATCCAGTAATCATTTCCAGTGGCCACAGATTAATGATATTCAGTACATGAAAAGGAATCAGAGATAACCAAAAGACAGAACATTAAACAAGAATTGCCATAAGGCTCCTTAGGAAAACCACATATTGCAAGGAAATATATATCCTTCCAGTATACTTTATAATAAGGGTTTTATTTTCCCCAAAACTATTGGGAAAGATTGCCAAAGACAGTACTGTAAATGCTCTGGTATAAAAAGTGTATTATCAGTTTCTCACATTTGCTACACAGCCCTCCATGTGTTGTTGTAATGCTGTCCTTAGCACACCTGGTGTCTGTACTTAGAAAAAACAATATAACCCAGCTTCATTCTCTAGGAGAAAAATCAGCTCCTTTGGAAGTGATTCCCCTTGAAAGACTTTATTATGTACTGGTTGAGTCCCTACTGATAAACACAACTCCAGCAAAAAAAAAAATAATCTGAGGTCTGGCATGTGAGTTGTGAGTGTAAAGATCCAGTGAGCAAAGAAACAGCCAAAGGCCAAAATGCTTGAGATATTTTTGCTACAGAAAAGTTTTTCTCGTTAGTCTTTTCAGCTCTAGTGATGCACTCTTGCTAATCCCCAGCACCTACTGTTCAACCCAGCCAATCCAGTAATCATTTCCAGTGGCCACAGATTAATGACATTCAGTACATGAAAAGGAATCAGAGATAACCAAAAGACGGAACATTAAACAAGAATTGCCATAAGGCTCCTTAGGAAAACCACATATTGAAAGGAAATATATATATCCTTCCAGTATACTGTATAATAAGGGTTTTATTTTCCCCAAAACTATTGGGAAAGACAGTACTGTAAGGGCTTAAAATATATTTTAGCTGAAAGGAACAAATGGTTTGTGCATCATGGCCTCGGCTATTGTTATAAAAATGTTGTACTTTGTTTTCAATACATGAAGCCAAAGTCTAGTTGTTTTTGATATTCAATTAACTAACATTCCCCACCATCCAGTCAGAGCTGAAGAAGCGAAACGTCTTCAAAGAAAAACAAGGAAGTCCAGTTGCCTCTTGGAAAAAAAGCACCTTTGGGATTCAACTAACTACTGTCCCAAATGGAAACAGTAACCATCCCGCTTACAGGTATTCATATGTAGGGAGAATCCCCAAATCAGATTGTGAGGATAGTAGGGGGTTATCAGAGAAAAAGAAGTGGGTTTTTTTATATCAGCTACTGCCATCATTAGTGTTTCATTTTGGAACAAAACATAGTTGCATGCAAAACTCTAGGTACTCTGGTCATATTGGATTTTTACTGATCCCAGTAGAACAAAAACTTACTGCTACAATCTCTACATAGTACAGCGTTACACATATCTTTCTACATGTTGTTTACAGCTTCAGTAAGTGCAACAGATGCACATGTTAGAATAGCCTTGGGATCAATATTGTTATGCATCTTTTCCCCCACTATTTTTTACCAAAATCTTCCAGCTCGAAAATATTATTAAAGTTTCCTTTACCCAAAAAAATATTAGCCTAGTAAAATTGACACAAATATCTATTTCATGAGATTTGGGGGGGGGGTGTCATGAAATAATCATTCATGAGATTTTGGGGGGGGAGGTGTAACAATATATTGAAGGATTCAGTTTTATCCAAAACGTTTGGCTTGCTACTTTTATATAACACATAACTGACCCATACATCAATATTCTTCATATATTCTATGAAGCTGGAACACTGTACAGTTATAATTCAGACATGCCTCATTTTGCACTGAGATCTTGCTTAGCAGCAATTCAGAAACAAAACATATTGTGGCTGCAAAATCACTGCCAAATTACAGCAAGGTGATTTCTAACAAGGGAAAAAGCTTGTTGGTTGACAAGCAGCTACAAAGGATGCTGGGCTACCCAGTTCTTTCACGTGCCGGTTCATTCCCACCCACTTTCCATTGAATTGGACACTAATTGGACATTATCCTTTTAATTCCAAGCTACTTTGTAATTCTGTATTGTTTCAAAGCACTTAGGAACCCTTTCGGTTACTGAATTTGCAACATGCTTTGTATTCATTTTTAGGGACAGACAACAGACAACAGAGAATCTGGTAAACATTTTATTGGCAGGGCTTTCACTCAGACTTGGCTGAAAAATTATAAGGGCTGCTCCATGCACTCAGAAGAATTATTACAAAACACACAGAATTTAGAATTTAGTGAGCCTACCTCCACTGTATATTAGAATTGAGTAGTATTTTGGATTTAATCAACCAAGAACCTACAGCACTGCAGCGTTGTTCAGGCAAGCTTCCTGCACACCTGACTCTGGAAAAGGATGACTTAAGGTGTTGCAGAAAGATCCTAAGTTCATATTCCCTGAATCATACTCTCTGAAGCACCTTTTGAAGGCAACCTGAAGTGCTGTACAGCTGTAATATAGTTTATTCCCCACTATACTTACAGTGAATTAATTCTCCAAATGCCAATCAGTTATGGCCAAATGTTGCCATCTATGTACAGGAATGAAAAATCAAACTCAGGAGGCCCTAAAGTTAGCAGAAGTCTCCTCAAAAAGTTCATGAAGAAATCTATCGACAGCACACTCATTAAAAGCTATGCAATGATAGCTGACCACATTTAGTGACTATGAAATACTAACTGGCTTTAATAGGAGCATTCCACATTTCACAAAGCCAGAATTGAGAAGACATCAAATGCCACCTCTGGAAAGAAAATGAAGAAACAGAGGACCACCTAGTTAGCTGTTGCAAGAAGATGATTGCATAGACTGACTGCAAACAACAGCATGACAAAATAGCAACAGTGGTGCATTGGAGGAGCTGCAAGAAATACATTTGCCTGGAAGCAAAACCTGGTGGAACCACTAAATAGACAAAAAAATAAAAAGCGAAGAAGCTAAAGTGTTCTGGGACTTTAGAATTTAAACAGACAAGCACCTGCCACATAATACCTCAGACTTAACAATTGTCAATAAGAAAAGCAAAAATGTCTGGATAGTGGACTTGGCAGTGCCTGGAGATAGCAAAAGAGAAGAGAAAGAACTGGGGGAAATTATAAAATACAGGGACCTGCAAATCAAAGTAGAATAACTATGGCAAAAGAAAGCTAAGATAGCATCTATCGTAATAGACACCTGGGGTGCAATTTCTAAACAACTGGAGCATCATTTGAACACCATTGGCATTGATGAAATCACCATCAGTCCTTGCAAAAGGTAGCTTTACTTGGAACAGCTTACATCCTGCAATGATACCTTTAATCCTAGCAAAGAACAACATCTGCCTTGTAAAGGACTCAATAGGTGGATAAAATTGCCAGTCTAAACATCTGGCTGACTCTGCAACCACCATAATAATAATAAAAAGAGAATGCTGTTCTTCCTCTATGATTGCTCTACTGAAGCTTAAAAGTCCCTCAGAGAAAACATTTCCTACCCCTCTCAGTAACTATATGTATACAGTACTGTGGCTAAGCCATACAGATGGCAGCCTCTCTTCGAGGGTTCCCAAAAGCCCTTAAAACCTGACTTTAAACCCAAATCTGTGAATAATGTGTTGAGGTGTTTTGGGTTCTGCTTTATTTTAATGGATATTTTTAGTCCATGCCATTTATTTTAATTTGGCATCATATTTTGAGTCTGTTGGAGTGGGCAGATATACTGCATGTAATTAAATAAATAAATGTCCTGGACAGTCCAAGAGAGATTCAAAAGAGGCTTCTTATTTGGAAGCTAGTTAGATGTTAGGCCCAAATCAGAAAATTAAACTAAGAACATGCTTCTCGCAGCTGTAGTTTACACATCCAGAATGATGAGCAAAGGATAAGAAACAACATGACTCTCCGGGACCTCTTCTGCATTAACCATGACCAGGTAAAGCTGTTAAGTCCGAACTCATTCCCAATCTTACCTTCCCCCCACACACACACCTGATTTCTTACTGTTCAATCACGTTTTTCTGCTAATTGAACCTCTTCTGTTTTACTGCCCAGCTTTGCCAATTCCTCTTAAACAAGAAAAGATGAGAGGAAGATAGATAATAGAAGGGCATCAGAAAAACAAACCGTGAAGTAAAGATGATTCTGCAACTTTCCCCTTGCAATCCCTTCAGACCAAACACCAATTCACAGAGGAGCAGGATGGTAAAAATGCCAAGTTAGAACTGGTCTGATACCAACTCTGCATTTGGGGAGAAAATTGAACACATTTTGATACAGCTCTACCAAAAGCAGTCACTAATTTAGTTCATTTCTTTGCTTGGCTTTCATGTGGCCTTCCAGTTCAAAATAGATGTCATAGTGACTTACAAATTAAACCTGGTACCAGATCTTCATTATCTCCTGTGAAAAATGTCAGCGCTACCATACTTAGGTTTCTAAACTTGCCTATGCTTTAGCATATACTTTATACTTTTATAAAGTATAATGTTGACTTACGACACTAAGTGACAATTTCTACTAAATTAAGTCTCCGATCTTAGCTTCTGTTTCTCCAAAGGGTTAAAGAAAAGACATAGAAAATGACCATTAAAAGCAAAAAAGGGAAAGTTATGGTGTTTGGGGTTCTTTAACATAAGGAAAGAGTGAAAATATGGAAAGAGAAGGCAGAAGTGTATTGTCTTGTCATATACAAGAAACCCAGGAACGTCCAGTAAAATTGAAAATAGGATATTCAGGGGAGATAAAATGAAATACTTCTTCACACATGTATGTTTAAACTAAGGAATTTGCTACAGTACTCTAAAAGGTAGTGATGTCTATCAACTTAGGAAGCTTTGAAATAGAAGTCTACCAGATCCAAAAGCAAGATGACCACTAGATGGCAACAAAGAACTGCGGACAATTCTAATTGGAAGCTGCTATTTTGTACTCTGGATTTTTATATTCCAGATCTGGTAGCTTTATAAAAATGAAGAGTTCTACTATCAATGGCTAAGAGTCATGATAATATTATTTCAGGATCAGAGGTATGTAGGTAGTATTTGAGATATTGCTATAATGTAGCCAGCCCATTACAGTTGCATGTCACGACTGTCATTAGCTGAAGCGTCTCACCTAACAATCCCACCATTCCTGCTCTCCCCAATCAATTGTTAAATGAGACCATAGGTTGTTAAATGGAGCACAGGGCATGTCAAGGGGGAGGGAAGACCTTGGAGGCTAGCATGCCTGCCCTGGCCCTCCCAAGGTCTCCCCCACCCTCCGAGATGCTCTGTCCCCCACTTCCTGACTTTGGGTCCCCACAGGCCTTTTCCTACTCCCACCGGATCCCCACAGGACTTAGGCCTGATTCTCACCCTCCCCCAGGCCAAACACCCTCCTCCACCCTTACCTTTTGAAGAACTCTGAGGACTTCTAGAGCAGAGGTCCCCAAACTTTTGGGCACCAGGGACCAATTCCTCTAGAATTTCTTTAACTCAGAATTAAGCTATTATGAAAAACTATTACAGATAACTACAATAAGAACTGTTCCCTCCCTCTTCCTCCCTCCCTCCCTCCCTCTCTCTGACACACACACACACACACACACACACAACCATACACACACATATAGAACTACAGACTCATCATTTAACTTAGTAAATTCACATGAACCCAACTTATGTAGTTAATGATATAGTGCAGGGCTTTTCAACCGGTGGTACGCGTACCACCAGTGGTACGCGAGCACATGGCTGGTGGTACGCGTAGGACGGGTTGAAAAAACATGTAAAAAAAAATGTAAAAAAAATATTAAAAAAAATTTTTTTGAATTTTTTTTTTTTTAAAAAAGTGTAAAAGTGGATGAGGTGAAGCGGCAGCAGCACCGCAGAGGCTTGTGGCCAAGTCAGCTGGAACTGCACATTGCCTGGGTCCTACTGAGAGCCCAGGATCAAAGCGCGCAGCTCCAGCTGATTGGCGGCGGCCTTGGGGGTGGCAGGCAGCCTCACGCAGTCTTCAGGGGAGATTCTGCTGGAGCTGCGAGACGCATTGCCTGGGTCCCCCCCCCGCCCCCACCCAGATGCCCTCACCTCCCCCAAGCGTTTTTTTACTCACCTGATTTCAGCAGCACTCCCTTTCTCCTTTTGCTTCTCTGCCTTGGTTTGCTTCTCGGCCTTCGGCATGTGTTTGTGAGACAAAAAAAAAAGTTCCATGAGACTTTCTAACTTCTCGCGAGAAGTTAGAAAGTCTCATGGAACTTTTTTTTTTTACCCACAAGCACGTGGCGAAGGCAGAGAAGCAAAAGGAGAAAGGGAGTGCAGCTGAAAGCAGGTGAGTAAAAAAATGCTTGGGGGAGGCGATGGCACCTGGGCGAGGGCGGGGGTGACAACCTTACCCTGCATGGTGATGGGAGGGTTAACGGCGGGCGCGGGGGGCCCAGGAGGAGCTGCGCAAAGCAGGCAGAGGGGAGGCCGGGCAGATTGTGTGCACCGGCAAGCGAGCAAGCTGGGCAGGGGCGCAGAATCGGCATTCCTGAGCACACGCCCATTCGCGCCCCTACCCATCTGGCTCGCTGGCCGGAGTGAAGGGGAAGCTTCTGAGCGGCGGGTGGCTTCTGAGAGCCCCGTGCGGCGGGCAGCTGCGGACAGCCCCGCACGGCTTCGGAGAGCCCCGCGCGGTGGGCGGCTTCGGAGAGCCCCGCGCGGTGGGCGGCTTCGGAGAGCCCCGCGCGGTGGGCGGCTTCGGAGAGCCCCGCGCGGTGGGCGGCTTCGGAGAGCCCCGCGCGGTGGGTGGCTTTGGAGAGCCCCCGCGCGGCGGGCGGCTTCGGAGAGCCCCGGCGCGGCGGGCGGCTTCGGAGAGCCCCGGGCGGCGGGCGGCTTCGGACAGCCCCGGGCGGCTTCGGACAGCCCCGCGCGGCAGGCGGCTTCAGACAGCCCCGCGCAGCTTCGGACAGCCCTGGGCGGCTTCGGACAGCCCCGCACGGCAGGCGGCTTCAGACAGCCCCGCGCAGCTTCGGACAGCCCCGGGCGGCTTCGGACAGCCCCGCGCGGCTTCGGACAGCCCCGCGGGGCAGGCGGCTTCAGACAGCCCCGCGCGGCTTCGGACAGCCCCGCGCGGCTTCGGACAGCCCCGCGCGGCAGGCGGCTTCAGACAGCCCCGCGCGGCTTCGGACAGCCCCGGGCGGCTTCGGACAGCCCCGCGCGGCAGGCGGCTTCAGACAGCCCCACGCGGCTTCGGACAGCCCCGAAGGTGAAGGAAAGGATGGAAGGAAGGATGGATGGAAGGAAGGAAGGAACAGTGGGAGAGAGGGAGGGAAGGAGGAAGGGACAAAGGGAGGTGAAGGGAAGGAAAGAAGGAAGGAAGGAACAGTGGGAGAGAGGGAGGGAAGGAGGAAGAGACAAAGAGGGAGGTGAAGGAAAGGATGGAAGGAAGGATGGAACAGTGGGAGAGAGGGAGGGAAGGAGGAAGGGACAAAGGGAGGTGAAGGGAAGGAAGGAAGGAAGGAACTGGGAGAGGGAGGGAAGGAGGAAGGGACAAAGAGGGAGGTGAAGGAAAGGAAGGAAGGAAGGAAGGAACTGGGAGAGAGGGAGGGAAGGAGGAAGGGACAAATAGGGAGGTGAAGGAAAGGAAGGAAGGAAGGAAGGAACAGTGGGAGAGAGGGAGGGAAGGAGGAAGGGACAAAGAGGGAGGTGAAGGGAAGGAAAGAAGGAAGGAAGGAACAGTGGAAGAGGGAAGGAAGGAGGAAGGAGGAAGGGACAAAGGGAGGTGAAGGGAAGGAAGGAAAGAAGGAAGGAAGGGACAATGGGAGAGAAGGGAAGGAAGGAAGGCAGGCACCCACCCCAGTCCCATCCCCCTCCACCAGAGACCCACGGATTCCCCCCCACAGGCACGCTGCAACCTGAGTGATCAGTTGGCCATGCCTCCAGCCATTGATCACATGACTCTGAGACACTGTGAACGTCATAAGTATGAATCAGTTGCCAAGCATCCGAATGTAAATCACATGACCCTGGGGATGCTGCAACAGTCATAAGTGTGAAAATGGTCATAATTCGCTTTTTTCAGTGCCGTTGTAACTTCAAACAGTCACTAAGCGAATTGTTGTAAGTCGAGGACTACCTGTACTTTCTCATTTTTTCCCTTTTGGGGGGGGGGTCAAGTTTTTGATACCTTGCTGGGCGAGTGGTGGTACTCGGATATTGCCTTATCCGAAAAGTGGTACAATGGGTGAAAAGGTTGAAAAGCCCTGATATAGTGTGACATGCAGACTATAAAATTGTCTTGGAGTAACAACTGTATACAGTTTAAGATCACAATTAAGACCAGAATTTTTGGTGTTAAACAAGGCAATTGTTAAGTGAGTCAGGCTCAGTTTTATGGTCTTTTTTGCCATTGTTGTTAAGCAAATCACAGCAGTTGTTGACTGAATTGAGAAGTCCTAAAGGGAATCCTTCTTTCTCCATTGATTTTGCTTGTCAGAGGAGAGCTGAGAAGGTCACAAAGGGTTTCATGTGACTCCAGACACTGCAAACTTTATAAATATATACTGATTATCAAGTGCCCTAAGTTTGAACATGTGACCATGGAGATGCTGTGATGGTTGTAAGTGTGAGGACTGACTGTAGGCCGCTTTTTTCAATACCGTTGTAACTCTGAACAATCACTAAACATATGGTTGTAAGTCAAGGATTACCTGTAGTTATGAACAAGTATAAATTAGAAAAAAGGCAATGTATACTTTGTTCTTAAGGAAAAGTTGTAAATGCCACCAGGTACTATATTTAGGACTATGATGTCAATAAAAATTATTGTACAGTCTTATACTAAGGTGGCACATTACACTTAACAAAATCAATCATATGAAAACAATAAGCTGAAATCATAGAATCAAAACTTAATTTAAGATTCTGTCTTTCCTTTCACACAGAATATTGTTGGGGGAGCTGCCTACCAAGAGCAAAACAACAGATTGCCAAAATCTGCCCACTTAAAAAAACATTACAGAGCTAATTGTTTTTGTAAAAACTGTCATATTATAATACAAAGAAAAGAAGAAGGAAAGATAACACATAGAAATACCCTCACATAACCTGTAGCAATTAGCTAATTGTACTAAATTGTACCATCTAATGTTGTAAAGTTGTGTAAAACAACCTGTACAATTCATCAGTGCAGATCTGTTGATGTTCTGAATAGTTTCTTATGGTTCCCATTTGTTCCTCTTTCTGCCATAAGTCTTTCTCCCCTGCCAAGGATCAATGATAATTATAATTATACTTTTTATAGGTTTTACATTTGCCATGCAGGTGTTATCCCCGGGAACTATCACCTCTCCTTTATATCCCCCTAGCAATTTGAAGCAGATTTTTCATATTACAGATATATCCCTTTCCCCAACTCATTCATCTCTGTAAATAAAGATCTGTTGGCTTCTCGATTGGGCACTTAATTAGAATTGCTAGAGGCGGTCACTACCTAGGAGATTAATTATCACAGAGGAAATTCAATCAATTGTTAGAGTGACGAGGAGGAAAAATAAGTCAGAGTAGAGGAAGAGAACTGATATACCTTTAGTAACAGAAATATCAGGAAAACTCTTGAGCAGAAAAAATATTTGCATGAAGAACAAAAGAGAGTCATAACATAAAACAGAAATATTTGTAAAGATTATTCAATGAGTGCAACTGCCAGCTTGTAAAAACCTTCTTCAGTTTTTTGCTCTAGATATGTTGGACCATACAATTCCCAGACAGCATCATCATTTGTTCTGTTAATTGGGTATCATGAGACTTGAGGTTCATCAAATCTAGAAAGCATTAAGTTGGAAAGACAGCAGCTTTTAAAATTGTGATTCTTTCTGATTTCTTTGAAGGCCACCATACTATATTTATGCTAAATATTAAGTCAATTATTGTTTCTAATAATGCCACTGATATTTAAGGATTATTGGTACTGCATTACAAGATAGTCTTAGCTTCTTATTCATTCCAAGTTTGCATAATCTTTTTTCATGCTATAGATATGCATCAATTTCTGTTGAGAAAAAAACAGTATTTTTGTGAGTATGTGTACTGAATATCATCTGCTGAAGGAATAACGTATCAGTAAAGACTCCTGTTTTAATCCAATAGTTTTGGGAGCTCAATGCCCAAACTAGCTAATTTAATACCTTGAGTTCATATTATATTATCATTAAGTCGTAATGGGATTAATCCAGTTTAAATTCCAGCATTGTATTACAGAAATGGAAATAAACTGTATTAAACCCAATAGAAATTACTACTATGAAAGCTACACCAGATGATGCCTGTTAACAGAAATATGGAATAGATTGATAAATAAATAGCTCTAGTTTTTTAGGAATAAACCTTTGAATATTCTTAGAGAAAACTCAATGAAGAGAAATCAATTCAATGGATGAGCAAGCCAATAATTGGTTGCATTAATCAAGAAGATAGGTAAACATAAGCAAAATATTTAAAAGTTGACATATGAGTTTATGTTGTGCCTTCACACTGAATTTGGTCATATTCATAATATGAATAGCAAATCTACAGAAAAAGTTAATAGCAGTCATTGGAAGCACCAGAGAGAAAAGGAATAAAATTACAATGAGGCAAGTTGGCATACCTAGAGCATATCTTATATGCTCTACAATCTTGTGAATCTAACCACAATGAAGCAGTATGATAGAATTATTGGAGTCATTTAACACATTTATTGGAAGTATGTATTCCTAAGCATTGGTTAAAAATACAAGTCCTACCATTTCTGCACTACCAAAAAAATCTGGATAATCACTAGAAGGAATAGAGGTTTCTGATCTATTTGCTGTCCTCTAGTGGTTGTTTGGATTTCTGCCCTACCAGAGGCCCCGTATCACAGTAATATTTCCTCAGTGCTATTCCACAGCATTCAGCCAGAGAGAAATACAAAATGAAGTTTTTAAAAGCAGTACTGAGATGTGTACCCAGCTGGCATGCACAAAGTAGATGGGCTCCAGCTTCATAGAGCACTTTATCAGAATTTAAATTTCTAATTCAGTCTGTGTCTTGATTACCAAAGTAAACAAATGCAATATTTAGGCAGTCGGATTTATGAAATTCCACATTGGTGTTCTGTACTAATGCTGGAATATAATTATGGAACTAGGGAGAGTGTAGTATTAAACCAGATATATCCATACATTATTGAGTGACACCAGTGAAGCTATACCAATTCTTATGTACACTGCATGACATACAAAATACCAAAGTGATATCAATATTAAAAAACTGAGTCTTTTAGAATGCTTTCAGATAGACAGATGTTCTCATGTGAGGCACACTTACTCTACACTTTTACCACCTTCAATCCTTAATCAGTTTCAACCCCACCCCGGACCAGCTTTGGAATCAATTTGATCAGCCTGGCTGATCACAGGACTGGATCCAGCAAAGGCTTTCCACAGAACCAGCCACCAGGGCTTTTAAAAGAAGGCTGGTGCAAAAATCTTTGTTTGACTATTTATTCCCTTCCCCACACAAACATGCACTTTCTTCTTACTACCATCAATATCAGTGTTGTTTCTCCATTGTGTTGTCCACCAACATCAACAGGTCAGGTAATCAGATGAATGTGAAATAACTTTTCACATTATGGGAATAACTTTTGCCATTATATATAAAAGATTTGTTTTGCTTTGAATGAAAAATATTGATCCATGATCCAATCATTTCAAATATGAAGTCATATTTCAGATGCAGTCTCCTCCATGTGAGTGAGGTCTAGGCAATTTTCCTCATTATGCCCTCTTTAAAAGGCAAAGACGTTCGTTAGCAGGACGCTTGGATCAAGCAATACTTTTCTTCTGTCCGAATAAAGGAAGGGGACCATCTCTGCCAGTTGCCCCTTTATTCAATGTGTCCTTAAATCTGCTTCAGAGAGTTGGAGAACATCTGAAATAGCAATAGAAGTGCTCCAGGGTGACAGAGATAGGTAACTGAGTAATGAAACGTCTGCAAGAAAACAACCAATCTCAGAGAGCACCAAGGACCCCTCATTTCAACCCTGAGCTAGAAACATTCTCCTTTATCGGTAAGATCGATCTCTCTTCTGACAGCAAGAGCAATGCAAAGATCTGATCCAAACAAGTTCATTGCACAAAATCCCAGGCTAATTAGTGTTTCTGTTTGTGCCGATGTTTCCTACACACCTTCTTTAGGCCACATAGCTGCTAATGCAAGCATCCTGGCAGGGTTGCCCAAAAGACCAAGAAGCTAATGAAAATGGGAAAGAAAATTACTGGAAAAGCAGAGGGCGTCAGGTAGGAATAAAACTATTTATACAACCTCTATGTGTGTGTGCACACGTCCGCCTTCTGGTTTTGATTCCTGGAAACTGCCTGAACTAGTACCTGCAGCTTTCTTGGCAAGGTTTTTGAAAGGGATTCCTAGGATTAAGAGAAGAGTGACTGGCTTTGTGCCTATGGTGGCACTACATTTTCCTGATTTGTAGCTGGTACCTTAATCACTATATCAAACTGGCTCTCTTTATACAACCATTCTGAGAAATCGAAACCTAATAAACAAATATAAGAGAATCCAAACTTCTTTCCTCTGCCCTAGAATGTATTTAATGGAATGAACCAAAATGTTCAAAAATACTGAATCCATTTGAGAAATGTTGGATTTTTAAGCAACCAAGAGAGGAAACCTCTTATTGAATGAAAGGCAGTCAGTCATACCAGAGAGGACATAGACGTTATACTAACAATGTGGTTTCATTGTTTGTGTGGTGTGTAAACTAATCCCCTGTGACTTATTCATTCAGTAGATCAAGAGAATTAAATCATGATTTCACCAGTTATAAAATGTCGGTCATACCAGAATTCCCACTGGTAATTTATTGTATCTAGAAGAACCTTCCAACCACTATGCTGAAAAATGAGGGCAGGCTTTATATTGCTTCAACAATGGCTGGCTGATGCTAGAAGATCCTGTAAATCAGCAGGGAGGAAGTGGCAGAGATCTTAACTAATGTGCTGGAAGAAATCATCAGACTTAATGGGGGCAGAATCAATTACATGTTCATGGATTTCAGGCACAAACAATCAGTCATGGCAGCCTTTTTCCTCTTCCATTTTAGCCACGTAATTCAGGCTCATCTCCAGTTCTGAATGAAATGCACAGGTCCTTTATGAAGCAGAGAAAAGAAATAAAAGGAAGCCACGTAATTCAGGCTCATCTCCAGTTCATTTATAATAGGCAACAATAGAGAGTAATTTTTTGATAATGTGCAAAAAGAAATTACTAGAGAAGTGCCTGAGAGATCTATTTAAGTCACTAATTTAGATAAAACCCAGCATAAGAAGTAAGATAGTTCAATAAAGGACTTTCCTCTGATTAGAGAGAAACAGATGCAGCATATGTATCTGTACAACTTTGAAATTTCATTATGAATGCTTCAAGCCAAACAAAAATACCCTGGGAATCCAGTATTATAAGCACTTTCACCAGCCATGAAATTGAAATGTTTTGCTCCTACTAGTGCCTTCTTTTCATATGACATAAATTGCAGGCTGCCATAGATTTCTACTGCCATCTTGTGGAAATTAAATATAACTGGTAAATGTTTTGTTTATTAATGAGAAAACCCTTAAAAGTCAGCTTATGCCATATAACAGATTCATTACAACTCTGAATTCATACCGTAGATGCCTGATTCTGTTTCTCAGAGTCTTTAATGTCATTGCTGCCAGATCTGGTCTGGAGAAATCCAGATGATTACTAGATGGAAATGTTGTTTCTTTACCACTAGCAGAATTTAAGCAGAGCTCCTAAACATTTGGAATTTTGAAGTCATGGGCACTCTCACAAAATGACAGCCCTGTCATAAAATATCATTTATTCCACAAGAAGGCAAATTGTTCAGGTTGCTTCCTCTTATTCCCTCTAGACCTTCAAGATCATTTAAGATAGCCATGCTGGTTGGGGAATTTTAGAAACTGAAATCCACATATCATAAAATTGCCAAGTTTGAGAAACATTAGTTTAAGGTGTTGGACTGGCACAAGGGAGATTCAAGTTCAACTATGGAGGCCAATCATTCTTTCTGCCTAGTTTATTTCATAAGGATGCTGTGAATGATTTTTATCACTGGTTTTTTTCAGTGCTGCCATTGTTTTTATCATGTAAAAATGCCCCTGGATTCGGGAGCATTCCTGGAATTAATGATTATGCTAGAGGTTGCTGTCTTGTTTACTGCAGTCTCTTCCTCTTTTTGTTTGAACTAAAAGAATCCAAAAAGAAATGATTATTTCCAGGTGGAACACACATTTTGAGAGGCACCAAGGGAAGGATCACCTATATATTTGATGCCCCTAGATATCACACTGTAGTCTGTTCGGTGAGAATGCCCTTTACATGCCCAACGAAACATAATTTTTCTTTACCTCATTTAGATTTTAGAAAATTGATTTAATTCATTTTCCCTGTTAATTGCTCCTCAGTTGTGGCTTTGGAGAGAGCACCAGCTTCAAGATATATGTGTAACAGCATGCACACCCATGGGTTGTCATGTTGACCTCACTGTGATGTGCTGCAGGCAAATAACACATGGATGAAGCTGACAGGCAAATACTGTAAACTGCATATATCAATCAGAATAGAGCTGGAAGAGATCTTGGAGGTCTTCTAGTCCAGGACTCCCCAACCCCTGGGTCGTGGCCCACAACCGGGCCGTGGCCTGTTTAAAACCAGGCCATGGGAGAGATGGGCAAGAGTGCCGCGTAAAGCTCCTCTCACGTGAGCAGCGGACAAGTGTGCGCGTGAAACTCCACCTGTGTAAGCATCCTCCGCTGTTGCACAAAGCTCCATTTGTGTGAGTGGAAGGCACGCACTTGCACAAATGGAGTGATGCACATGCGCCTGCCACTCACATGCACACACACACACGCCGGGCCATCAAGCTGGAAAGGTTGGGGACCACTGTTCTAGTCCAACACCCAGCTCAAGCAGGAGAACCTATACCATTTCAGACATGTGGCTGTCCAGTCTCAAAAAACTCCAGTGATGAAGCACCTAAAACTTCTGATGGCAAGCTGTTCCACTGGTTAATTGTTCTCACTGTTAGGAAGTGTCTCCTTAATTCCAGGTTGCTTCTCTCCTTGATTAGTTTCTAAACATTGTTTCTTGTCTTGCCTTCTGATGCTTTAGAAAATAAGTTGCCCCCCTCTTCTTTGTAGCAGCCCCTCAAATACTGGAATACTGTTATCATGTCATCCCTAGTCCTGGGGAAGTACATAGCACAGCATTTGTGCACATTGTCATCCCCCGGACACACTGTTTATTGCAAACACCACTGTGTGAACACTGTACATGTTTTCTGACCATCAACACAGCTAACAAAGCACACAGACACAGGTAAATAATATAAACAATACATTTATTACAACTATACAACAATAAAAGTTATGCAAAGCGCTTAAAGTTTTTGCAGGAGAATACGAATACAACCCCTGCTACAGAAATTGTATTGAATCATGTACATTAAGATGATCCTATGATCGGGGTAACCAGAGCAAAAGAGATTTTTTCTTCTTCCTAGCGTTATTCCCGCGCTACGGCAGAGTCCGTTTAAAAAGAGACAATTAAAAACAGACAGAAGAGCAAGAGAGACAATTCACCCAAAATGCAAACTGGGAATTTAACCCCCTTGGATAACAAACTCAATACCTTATATGTGAAATGTGTAGAAAGACACCATAACAATCCTATCAAACATCCAGAGAGAAGGGCTTGGGTTTTCTTGACTTCCCTTTTTAGTCTTCTTGGCGGTCTTCCATCCAGAGATGGAAATAATGCAGTGATCTACGTGCATTTAAAAACTCTAACGTGTAAAAAAAATAAATCAAAATTACGATGCGTATTAAATGAACAGCGGCTCGACTGGCAGCTTTTAACGTGAGTTGTTGACCCAACACAACCTATCAGGGCTCTTGTTGGAGCCGGCCAACGTCCATCACGAGTAACGCTATCGGAAGTCGTCTGCACACCCATCCCGGCCATCCGCGATCACCCGCGTTACTACAACTTGGTCAACCAGGATCACGTGCCCCGCTTTCGGCCGCTCTTTGGTGACGTCACTCGCGCAGCCCCTACCCCTCCACCACCAGCGGTACGGCTGCATTGCCACCTCCTCAACGACAGGGGCCGCTGTCGGTCGGGATGCCAAAAGCCTTTGCCACCGGATGTTGCGTAGCTGTGCGCGGCCTGACTTGGCGGTATCGCTGGCTTCGGTTTTGCGGTGTGGAGGAGGGAGGGCGGTTGTGTTCGCCGCTGCAGCAAGGGCGTCGGGGAGGAGGCGGCCAGAGGAGCAGACGCCGACGCGGCACGATGCCCACCGTGGAGGAGCTGTACCGTAATTACGGCATCCTAGCCGACGCTAAAGAGACTGCTCCCGAGGTGGGTTTTTTTTTTTCCCCAGTGGGCTTCGGGCTCTGGCCTAGCGGGGCAGAGAAGGGAAGCGAAGCGCTCGGCTCACCGTTTAGTTGTGGAGAACGGTGGGTTCGGCAGGGCCCAGGCGGTTTTTGGAAGCGTCCCCTCGGCCACCGAGGCGCGAAAGAGACGAGTAGACAGACCAAAGTCGCCAAAGGCCGCGGGGAGTCCATCCCTCTCCGGTCGTTTTGTTTTCCCCAATCCAGGTTTCATTGCCAGTTTATACGAAGGCCGGGGGCCTTTGGAGGCTTATTCCCCAGGGAGAGCCTGGTGGAGGTTGCGGCTCTTGTTTTCTTCCCGCGCGCTCTTGCCAGATGTGCCAGGTGGATAGGATTCAACTTTAAAAAAAAAGGAACAGCAGACGCTGCCAAATTTTGCATAAACAATGATTGGCGAACCCTAAAAATCCTCTTTGCTCCCCCCCCCGTGCGAAATTTTGTGAGTGAGTGTATCCAGACGTAAAACAAAGCGGTGGGCTTCTGGGCTGCCCTTAGTTCAGTCTGCAAACTGGACGGTTTTGTAGACGGAATCCTGTCAAAATTGACATAAAGTGTTCCTTTAAGTTCTGTGGAATTTTATTTCGACTTGGCTTTAGATTTAGAAATCTAAATCTTTAGATTTCTTTGATCCTTTGTTAAGTGTTGGGAAGCAGCAGTGTCTTGGTAGTATGGGTCGGTCCTTTCATTGAGAATATGTGCTTTTTCCTAGGAAATGGTCACCTGTGCAATAGTAAAGAATACCACTATATTTCAGCCAATTTCAACATTTACTTTTCTGTATGTTAATTAAGACAGGGTAGAGAATGGAGTGCTATTTCTGTTGTGGATAATGTAAAATGTCAATTTTTAAAACAGCGCTTCTGGTTTTGCTTTGAAACATTTTATTTCTTAAAGTACATTGGGATATGATGGTAAGGTGACATTTAAAAAAATCTGCCTCAAGAAATATTCCAAGACTCCTGTCTAGTACAGGGATGTCAAACTGCCAGCCCATGGGCTGGATGCGTCATGCCGAAACGGCGCCCACCCCATTGCCAGCAATGGAAAAAAAGTCACAATACATCGCAACACGTCACGTGACATTGCGAGTTTGACACCCCTGGCCTAGTAGGTTCTTGTGGCTTTAGGATACCATTGTTGAATTAAATATCAAATAGCTTTTCTTTTCCTTCAGCTTGCCATTACTCTTTTTGCACTGCAGCTGGGAGAAGCTGTTAATTTACAATTTCTGGAGAAGAGGACTAGTCAGTTGCAGCAAAAAATAGTGTCACTGAATCTAATATTGTCTTTAGGGAGTTATAGGCACACTGTTCTTACATGATTATATAGCATATATAACAAACATTTTCTATGTTAGATATGCTTCGTAGGATACAACGGAAGTCCCGTCTGTATTTCATTTCAGTCTTGCACTGAAATTTTCAGCATATTAGAAAGGAAAACTGTACAAGTAGTGCATTTATATGGTAAGAAGACTAGATCCCCACCCAACCCTGCACATTTAAAATGAATTGACCTCTTTAGAGTTTCTGAAAATATAGTAACTATGTGTTTTGTGTAATCTTCCCTTTTGGAAGAGAGACATTCTCAAATTCAAGATCATTGGCTTTTGGGGTGAATAAAGTATAGTAGATCTTTTTAAAAAATAGAACCTATTAGGTAGAGAAAATATGATTAGGCACACACACATCACAACTGTTGGTATCTCCTTAATTTAAGCAACAAGATCCAAGGAGAAGTTGAAACTTTCTCAGTGCAGAATTAATTTCCATGTGTATGCTGAATCACCGATGCATTTGGATTACTATACAGCCCTAGTGTTAAAATAGTTTCAGTCCTTTAACAGATTATGCTTGGTGTTCAAAAACCAAAATACATTAAGAATTGCAACAGTTATAAAAGATGCTTAGCCTTGTGAACTTCCAAAGAAAGGCCATTCTTAACTGTAAAAAGGCAGCAGATATTTTCTGGTTGCTTGGTGCATGTGGAGGATGATAAAAACCGTGCTTGTGAAAGATTGCAATAAATTGTTTCCATATGTATATATTCATTATTTCATAGGCTAACACTTCAATGTGCTAGCTGAAGTGGGAGCTAGCATATACTTTTTGAGTACACTGTCAAAAACCATGTGTAGCAGTAGAGCACTCAATCATTACAAAATGTGATACTTTCAAAGTAATATGTCCCTGCTGAATGTTTAGTCAGAAATGGTGGGATAATCTATGAATTGTTATAGATAATTTTCTTATGAGAAAATCATTTTCAGGCAAATGTAATTCTTTTAATTTTTCATTGCTTATTTTAAAAAGCTTTGCATTCTTAAATTCTCTCTTTTTTTCTAGCACAAAGATGCTTATCAAGTTATCTTGGATGGTGTCAAAGGGGGTCCTAAGGAGAAGAGATTAGCAGCACAGTTTATTCCAAAGTTCTTCAAACATTTCCCTGAGTTAGCAGATTCTGCTATAAATGCTCAGTTGGATCTTTGTGAGGATGAAGATGTTTCAGTAAGTGCCTTTTTCTTTACAAAAGGGAAAATGCTATTGGAATGCGCATTGATACAGTGCCTGAAAATTGCATTAATATTTTATGTGCCTATTTTGCCCATTCTCTGCCTGTAGTTGCAAAATCTTTTTAGATTATGGTATAGCTGCAGTCTGTTAAGATTGTTAATAATAGTCCATTGTCTCTGCTATTATTTCTGCTGTTTTGCACAATTAAAATATATACTACAGTTGCTGAATTACATTGTAAATCTACTAATAGCATAATATGCTAGTTTTGATTCATTGAAATCCTAAATACTGTTCATGCTGGATTTTATATTTTATATTATAATGATCCTGATGTCAAATCTTTTGTAATTGAACATATATTATCCAATTGTTCCATGTGTGTCTTTTTTGTTTATAGATCCGGCGTCAAGCAATCAAAGAATTACCTCAGTTTGCTATGGGTGATAACCTCCCTAGGGTAGCAGACATACTTACCCAGCTTCTGCAATCAGGTGAGAAAGATTATTGTATTAGTTTTAATAAAAGGCACAGTTAAATATTCATTACTATAGCTTTCTTGCTTCAGCTTTCTTACTGATTTCTTATCAGAAGTTTTACTATTATATTTTTGAAGAATTTCTCTTCTTTCCTTTATTTTAATTATTTCACATTACTCCTGAGTATTATATTTTCACATTGAAAATATGGTATGAGTAAAGATTGTTGTGATCTAAAAGATAGATGCTTATTTTGAGTCTTTATTAGCATTGCTAACACTACATAATGCAGAAGAAATGTTTGGATAGAAGACACTTTGCTGCTTCAAATACTTTCTTAGTTATTACCTACACAATCTATGTGGTCACTAAAAGTCAACACCAACTTAATAGCATATAATCAATGAAAGAGAATATTTGAACCTGAGGATTGAAATGAGGGGTCCTTGGTGCTCTCTGAGCTTGCTTGTTTTTGCAAACGTTTCATTACCCTAACTAGGTAACATCATCAGTGCTAGTAAGGAGTGCTGTTTGCTGTCAGTTTATATTCTGATGTTCAGAATCCCTGATCAGCAGAGACCACAATGGCAAAGTAGAAATGCAAGTCTACAGAAAAACCACCCATACCAACCAGGTGCTCCACTACCAAAGCAACAACCCAACCTCCCACAAGAGAAGCTGTGTAAGGACTTTATTTAAACGAGCCTAAACACACTGCAGCAACCCAGAACAGCAGAAAAGGGAAATGGAGCATCTATACAACACATTCCAACAAAATGGATACCCGTGCAACTTCATCAAAAAGTCCTTGACCACTCAACCCAATACAGCACAATCAATACAAACCCTAAAAACAATTACACTGCCATACATCAAGAATATCTCAGAAACCGTAAATAGACTGCTACAATCACATGGAATCAGCATAGCACACAAGCCAACAAAAGCCCTTCAGAACATCCTAAGTAAACCCAAAGACCCAGCAATCCCAGCAGAAAAAACAGGAGTCATCTACAACATACAATGTAAGAACTACAACAACCACTATGTAGGACAAACAGGCAGAAGACTGGCAGAACGCATCCATGAACCCCAACTGGCTGTCAAAAGGCATGATGAAAATTCTTTAATTTCACAACATATAGACAGATTTAACCAAAGTTTTAATTGGGAAAATGTGACAATCCTAGACAAGGCCAAATCAAAAAATGCCAGGGAATTTCTAGAAGCCTGGCACTCTTGACAAATCAGCCATCAACAGACACATAGAAATTAACAACATCTATACTATGCAAAAGAGACAATCAACTAGCCCCAAAGAAAAAAAAGACTCCAGCACCTCTCCACGAGTAATCAGCACTCAGATCAGCATAGATTAACTCCAAGGTCAACTTCAAGTAAGCAATGCCCCAATCAAGAAACTGCCAAAGAGCCACTAGTAAACAGCCCAAACAAAGAATCCCTAAGACCACCCCCATCCACCCAGACAGGCAAGACATCAGAATATAAACTGACAGCAAACAGCACTCCTTACTAGCACTGCTGATGTTACCTAGTTAGGGTAATGAAACATTTGCAAGAAAATAAGCAAGCTCAGAGTACCAAGCATATAAATAGTGCTGGAAAATAGTGCTTTAGATACTGCTTTGGAAGCACCACAAAAGCTAAAAAGTGGCATTGATATCTGCCTATTTTTTAAATAATGATGCCTCCAAGTTCAGTTTTATGTTTGTGTCTGGTGCAAAAAATGAATCTATTTCTTTTGTTCTTATTGCTGTCATATACTTATATACTTGGTATTTATCTGTACATGGCAAGTTTATTGTAAATATTTAGCCAGAATCAGTTTTCACTGAATTTTGTATTTTTACTGTCTTGGTTTCTTTGTAAGAGTTTCGCCTGGAATAGTTTATAATGTGAAATTCTGTATTTCCTGAATTTCCAGTATTTGGCACTAGCTTAAAAGAAGTGCTGATCCTTTGTTTTCTTTATTTTTAGATGATTCTGCAGAATTCAACTTGGTTAACAATGCTTTACTTAGTATATTTAAGATGGATGCTAAAGGTAAAGGATGTATTTTATACTAAAATATTTCATGTTATCTTTTTAAATATTTTAAAATAAAAAAGGATTGAGTGTATTCTGTCTTATAAAGTAGAATAGTCAGAACAAGATTTTATGGCAACAATAACAATCACTTGCAATGATAAGAGTTCAATGCTTGCACTTTGATAGTTATTTAGAAATATACAGATCAGTTAGAAAGTTATAAAATCGTAAAGCTATATTTTCTATATTATTTCAACGTACATTACTGGAAAATAATGGATTGCATCCATTTGGTATATCTCAGCAATATTTATTTATTTAAAATATTTGTATGGCTGCCCACTTCAACAAAGATGACTGGGGTGTTTACAAGAAAATTTAACAAAATTATTCTATTTCTCCCTTATACCTTTTTTAGAATCTATTGGGCAGATTTAGGATAAAAGCAATGGGGCAGGAGAGCAGTTAAAAACGGGGAAGATTGCAAGGAGAAAACTCCTTACATAAACAAGTGTCCTCTTAAATTGTTGGATGTAGCCTTAAATGTTTAACGAAAAGATCACTTCCTTTCAGTTATAAACAAACTAATAGGTGTCTTTATCATTGTTTTAGGAACACTCGGTGGTTTGTTCAGTCAGATTCTTCAGGGAGAGGATATTGTGCGAGAAAGAGCCATTAAATTCCTCTCTACAAAACTCAAAACACTGCCTGAAGAGGTGCTAACAAAAGAAGTTGAGGAGCTAATACTAACAGAATCAAAGAAGGTGGATATATTAATCTAGTTAAATAATTACAAAGACTTTATAAACAGCATGAACTGTTGTACTGCATTTTGAGTAGAAAATAATTACATTAACTATAGCCATTCTCAAAAACCAGTTGGTGTTAATAGTGGTATTTTGGCATTGGTAAAGAGACGTTTTCTTTCCTGGATCATGACTCCCTGCATTCAGTTACTCAAGGCCTGGTCATCTCTCATCTAGATTGTTGCAGTGTGCTTTACATGGAGCTACCCTCGAAATCCATTCAGAAGCTTCAGCTGGTGCAAAGTGCTGCAGTGAGAGCAGTCTTTGGGGCCCCTAGGACGGCCCACATTACACCTCTGCTCCTTGAACTTCACTCGCTATCGTCTGCTTCTGAGTGCACTTCAAGGTGTTGGTTATGACCTTTAAAGCCCTTAATAGCATAGGCCCAGGCTATATGATGAACCATTTCGTTCTGCTATGACAAGCCTGTCCTTGTGCTGACAGAAAGGGCCTACTTTGGATCCCGTCAGTCAAAGAACTCTGACTATCAGGATCCAGAAGTAGAGCCTTCTCTGCTGCAGCACCTGCCCTTTGGAATATCTTACCCTCTAAGGCAGAAGTATTATGGCCCCTTTATGACTTGTGGACTTCAACTCCCAGAATTCCTGAGCCAGCACCCTCCTTCTGCAAGAGCCTGAAGTCTTGTCAGTTGGCCTGGGGACAAAATGGGGGACTTCCATACCAGAGGTATGGAGGTACTCCAACTCTCGCCACCCCCTTGCTCTCTGCAGTCCACCATCCATCTTTTTGTTATCATATTCATATAGACTGGTTGTGCTCTTTTTCACGGTTTATTTTATTCTATTAATTTACTTCTTTTTATGCTCTTTTCATTTCTTCTCTTTTATTGTGGTAAGCTGCCTAGAATAGCTCCATAGCAAGATAGGTGGCAAATAAATTTAACAAATAAATGTAGCATGCATAGTGTGATGTTTAAAAAATGTTGGGTACAGTGTAGGTGAACAGATTTTTTTTTTCAATGGAATAAGCTTTCTGTTCTTTTGGTTTACCTTGCAGTTTCCATTTGAAGTTGTTGCAAAATGGCATAATACAACTTAGTTAAGCTTATGTTGATAATTTTACCACATCAAAGATGATATGTATAGTATGTTATCTAAAACTAATTTCCAACTGTATCAAAATAAGACCTGACAAGTTTTTATTACTGGTATTATAATTATACTTATAACTTATTCCAAAGACAGAGTTGCAAGACTGCTCATTTCTATATATATATATATTTTAAAAAATACCCATTGTTTCTGATGTGCAAAATATTTCAATTTCATTATCTCCATTTTACTGTTGAATAACAGTCCAGACCTTGTTCTTATTGTAACAAGAGCATTCAGAGCCAAAACAAGACCATTTTGAGGTCAGCACACTTCCAATAAGGTGAAAATAACCTATTACAAGCTCTTAAAGTTTACAATTCAAAACGGTTGGCACATTCTAGTTATTATAGTTTGTATAGTATTAGTTCTCATCTTAAAGGTATTGCAGATTTCACATTGAGACATTGTGTCAATATTTTTTTTCTATTTTGCTTCACATCTATTCTGAAATAGAATTCCTTGAATTTGTCAGTTACTTCTGTGAGAGGTTTAAGCTCTCACAGGATCATACATTCCTGTACCCTAATTCATGTGAGATTAACAGAGTTCTTTGTAATACTAACATATTTTCCTCAGTTTGACTCCATGCAATTTTGAGTCTAGTTGATTCTCTCGGTCATTAGCCTTTCATTGGAGGACAAGGTTGTTTTTATTGACCCTAATAAAAAAATAATATTATTTTAATTTAATACCCGTGTTTTTCCGAAAATAAGGCCTATCCCGAAAATAAGCCCTAGCTTGATTTTTGGGGGTGGGCCTAATATAAGCCCTACCCCCCAAAACAAGCCCTAGTTTTGGGGCAAGGCACACATTTAAAAATCAAGCTAAGGCGAGAGTAGGGAGTGTGGATCTGCCCCATGTGCCCTGCATCCACTTATCTTGCAGCCAGGCCTTTCCTTGCCTGCCCACTTCTGTGGTGTCTTCTGCAGCCAGGCCTGCATTTCTCAGTCATGGGCCTTTCCGGAAGGCCTGTGCAGCTAAAAACCGAGCTATGGATTGAATCCATAGCTCGGGTCTTGGCTGCATAGGCCTTCCGGAAAGGCCTGACTGCAAAACGCAGGCCGGAATGCAGCTGCAGAATAAAACTGCTCCTTCGGCCCCAGAAGAAGTGGACCTGCTGGACGGGGCTGTCAATACCTGAGATAAGACATCCCCTGAAAATAAGACCTGGTGCCTTTTTTGGAGGCAAAAAAAATAAAATAAGACCAGGTCTTATTTTCGGGGAAACACGGTAGTACTGTTAAACAGTATATCAGTAGAATTATCTACCTAAAGGTAAGAACTTTGTTCACAGTATCTTTTGCAAATTGCTTTCTTGTGTTCTAATATACTGCTATTACCTGTAACCAGTGTAATCAGACATTCAGTATGATATAACAAATAGGAATATAATCAAAATTCAAATCTTTGCTTAGTTACTGAATGGATTTGGAAGAAATTAACATATTATGCAAGAGCACTATTAGGCTAAATGAGCAGCTATTTAAACACTGTGTACATTGCAAGTAATTACAGAATCACTTATTGTGTAAAGGAATATGAAAATGTTTCCCTTCAATTGTAGTATCCTTTATTTCCTGCTTTCTTGCATTTCTTCAGGTGCTTGAGGATGTGACAGGTGAGGAGTTTGTCTTATTCATGAAAATACTATCTGGCTTAAAAAGCCTTCAAACAGTAAGTGGGAGGCAACAACTAGTTGAACTAGTGGCTGAACAGGCTGACCTTGAACAAACCTTCAATCCATCGGACCCTGATTGTGTGGACAGACTTTTGCAGTGCACTCGCCAAGCAGTTCCGCTGTTTTCTGTAAGTATTCATGTTAAGGAATCTTGTGACTTTCATGCCAAGTCAAAAAAAAAAGTCTAACTGGCATGGTTAGAGTGAATGCAGGTAATCCTCACTTAACAACGACTCATTCACTGGCTCTTCAAAGTTACTTATGACCATTCCTCAAAGTTGTGACTGTCACAGCATCCCAGGGATCACCATTTGGGTGCTGAGCAACTGGCTTGCAATTACAACAGTCATAGTATTCCACAGTCACAGTGATGGCATTTGCAACCTTCACTGCCAGCTTCCAATAAGCAAAGTCAACAGGGAAAGCAGCAGGAGGTCACCAATGGCAATCATGTAATGTGCATAATAACTATGTGAGATTCATTTAACAACAGTAACTATAACTGTAAGTTGGTGTGGTCACATCATGTCATGCTTTGCAACCACATATCTTAGAGAAAGAAAAACCTGTTGTTAAGTGAGGACTACCTATATTCTATGATGCAGGCCATCATAGAAAATCATTTTTATCTCGATTTTGAACTCTCTTACTCCCCACCACTAAACCAGAGGCATTCAGAGGGGCTGACAGTAGAAAAACAATAAAAATTCAATCACAGTGCATTAAATAAGGATTTATCACTGAAAGATGTAAAAGGGTCACAAGGGACATGGGTCACAAAGTAGACCTTCTCTATTGAGTAAAAAAAAAAAATACTGACTGAAAAGTGAAAAATATAATCAGAATAAAAGATTCAAACTAGATTTAAGTTTGAAGAACAAATAATAACTCCTGGGATGTCCATGACAGTAATTGTCTTCTACTCTTGTGGCTACAGAACATTAATTCTGTAATATAGGAACAATTCCCCCAGATGAATAATGCTGGTAGTCCTCAAGTTACGACCTTAATGGAGCCGGCCATCATGGTGGTAACTCATGACAGTCATAAAGCGGGTCGTTCATATCTGATTTTATTACCTGTTTGTGGCAGAGGTTAAATGGACACGACTGTTGTAAAGTAGCTGTTGCAGTCATTAAACACTCTGTTGGTTAAGTAAACCAATGGTTCACTGGGCATAGTTTTGTCAAAAACAGGATGTAAATTCCAGTTTTCAGCAAAAATGTCATAAAATGTGGGTCATGTGACACTGCACGTGGCCATAAATGCAACCTGGTTGGCAAGCGCCCAACATTCAGTTTTGACCCTGGAGGAGAATGGCCATCAGAATTTGGAATCCGGCTCATAAGTATCCCCACAGTATGCGAGGATTACCAATAAATGCATTTCCATCAAAAATGCTAAATGTTAGTAATATATCTATTCTTATAAATATTTTCCAGAGGGAGAATCATGTTGATCGTGTTGCTGAAAAAAAGTCTTTTAATATTGAATATTTCCATATTACTCACCCATATTATTGTGCTTCCTCTTATTATTCATACAGTATTTAGATGCATTTTATTAATTGTACCTAAACTAAAAATGATTTATTCTACAGTATTTTTATTAAAAATAGTTTCAATTAAATTCCTTACTGTTTTATGGCATGTAGCTTACAACAGCTGAAATAATTGATACGTTCTTTTTTTGAAAGTTCAGCTTTCAACTTCAAACTGTCCTTTTCTCCTACTTTATCAAAGATTGAACTTTATTATAGATCTATTATTCAGTTTTATAGATGAGAATGAATTAAATGTCAGCCAACTCTACACCCTTCAAAATACTAATTTGCTTGAGTATGAATAAGTAATTTTCTTGGGGTTGATTTTGGCCTAGAGGGCTGGTTAAGTGCAGTAGTGTTACAACTGTGCATAAACAGCACTGTGTAAAAATGAGTTTCCAATATTTTGAAGTGATTCATTCATCTGGAAAAATAAGGCCAGGCTTACCTGGTAATAAAAAATTGTAACAAACATATTCATAATTTTGCAGTCATAATTGTTGTTCTGATTTGCCACAGAAAAACGTTCACTCTACAAGATTTGTGACTTACTTCTGTGAGCATGTGCTGCCAAATTTGAGTTCTCTGACCACTCCAGTTGAAGGCCTTGATATCCAATTAGAGGTAAGCTAATCTGAATATAGCTGACATGGCTAGAATTACAGTTATTCAGTATATATCAAATGAAGAAATATATCATTATAGTAACAAATGCCTTTAAAGATTTATTATCTTCGAAATCTTTCCAATAATTACATTTAATTTTGCACATTGTAGTGCAAGATAATAAAAAGCAAATTACTTCCTAAAGTTTTCAGTCTAGAAGAATAATCTTAAGGTATACTGCATTCGGTAAGCAGGCATAATTTTTTATCAATCAGTGTTTTTATCAGTTTCACTTATTTCATTTATGTCATAATCAAGTGAGCAAGATTTATTTTTCAGATCTACTTCTGTTTAACATTGTCATCGTACAAAGTTATAAATCTTCATTTTTACTTCATTTTCTAAAGATAGAATTTATCTTTTTCAGGTACTAAAATTACTTGCTGAGATGAGTTCCTTTTGTGGGGACATGGAAAAGTTAGAATCGAATCTAAAGAAACTTTTTGATAAATTACTGGTAAGAGTATTCATAATCTTAGAGACATTGTAAACGTTCATAATTAAACTTACATTTCTGATTGTTATACAAACATTTCAGGAATTAAAACAGTTCTTAAGGTGCTAACTGGGTGATCAATTTTAAACTGTGTGTGTGTCTCATAATAGTTAATTATTTTAGTGGATTGGTTATATAATATATATATAATTTATGGGTGGGTGTCTACAGGTAGTCCTCGACTTACAACAGTTCGCTTAGTGACTGTTCAAAGTTACAACTGAAAAATGTGACTTACGACCATTTTCCACAGTTATGCAGCATCCCCATGATCATGTGATCAAAATTAAGACGCTTGGCAACTGGTTCATATTTATGACCATTACTATGTCTAAAAGTCATGTGATCCCCTTTTGACAAGCAAAGTCAGTGGAGAAGTCAGATGCACTTAACAACCAGGTTACTAACTTATCAACTGCAGTGATTCACTTAACAACTGTGGCAAGAAAGGTTGTAAAATGGGGGGCAAAACTCACTTAACAAATGCCTCACTTAACAACAGAAACTTTGGGCTCAATTGTGATCATAAGTCAAGGACTACCTGTGTATATACATACATACACATACACACACACACACACACACACACACACATGTAGAAATGCTAAACATTCTGAATTTCAGTTTTCTGTGATAGGGCAGCATCTAAAAAGTAAATGATTGGCAGTTTGGAGGGCTCACTTTTATACTAAAGGGTAGCAGTCCATGTACTGTGGTGATACACGGTGACCAAAGTAGACAAGTAGGGAAGACTACTTAAACTACTAGGAAAAATGCTGCCAGTTATTATACAAGGATGGTGGAATGAAATTATTACCATAGCAATCTTAGATTCTTGTTTAACAGAACATTCAAATAGATTGCAGAGTGTTGTTGTTTTGACCAGTGTTATTCTCCCAGTAGGATAAACTCATGCATTTGTGTACCCCAAAATCTGTTTTTTGAAGTTAGATTTGTTTTGTGCTCTTCTGTGCACGAATGGAAAAAAACAACAGAAAGCTCAATTTACAAATGAAAATGTCAGATAATGTTGGAAATAGCTCATTGTATATAATTTCTAGAAATTTGAAATACACGAGAACTATAAGCTGAAAATAAATGCTATAACTTATATCTTATATTTCTACTTGTCAGGAATACATGCCACTTCCTCCAGAAGAAGCAGAGAATGGGGAGAATGCAGGCAATGAAGAGCCTAAACTGCAATTTAGCTATGTGGAATGCTTATTATATAGCTTTCATCAACTAGGACGAAAACTTACAGATTTCCTAACAGCAAAATTGAACACAGATAAAGTGAAAGACTTTAAAATCAGGTAGTACTGTGCAGGTTTATTAGAATAAGAATAATATGTCCAGGTTAGAAATATGGAGTATTGTTTTTCTGTGCTGCAAACAAGTTATTATTCGTATTCATTATTCATAAAACAATGGTCAAAGTATTTGAAAGGGAAAGGTAGAAAGAGAAAGATTTTGTGTGCTACAATAAGTATCGTATTTAGCCCAGAACTACAAATTACAATTTTATATGTAATTGGTTTAATGGTGTCTTCTGAAGAAGCAGTGTTGTGATTTTACCTGTGAAGAAATGCTATTGAGTTCTGAGAGAAAATTCATGTGATTGTGGTTAAGATTATTCTAGTAGCTTTTTCACCACTAAGCTTGAGTATTGATTTTATTTATCTTACAATTAATTATCACGCATTCTAGGTTTGGCTTTCTACAGCTGCTGCTAAATGTTTGGGTTCTAAACAATAGAAATGAAATACAATTTCTTGTTGTGAAAAAAATACATTTGTTCTATTTAGCTAGCATCCATTAAATACTTAGCAAATCCAAAGGGATGCCCAATAGATTTACTACAAAATATTGTATGTTTATATCCCACAACATTTTAAGTCAAAATTGTACTGCAGTTTAACTGTTCTGGAATAATGCATGAGGACTATCTTCTTAAACCTAGTTCCTAAACCTAATGCTGCTTTTATTAACAGCAGGCAAAATTAATGGACATATAGTGGACTTTTTGACATAAAGTCTTGGCCTTTGTCTCCACATAAAGAAATTGTATAGCCAGCAGGTGAAGATACGATGTCAAAGTTGCTGTTAAATAGCATTTTTGTAGGTTTCTCAATGACATTAATGTTTCTGGAATGCTGAGAATGCTATTATTGCCCCATTACCTTTAAAGTTCCATTACTGTCTTAGTGACTTTTTACATTTCAAGTTAAATAGTATAAGTTGTGAATTTAATAATATGATAAATTTTGGGAAAAGCAGAAAGAAAAATCTATGGGTTTGCTTCATCATGGATATAAACGGCACTTGCACAGTCATATTGTTAGTAAGTTAGTGGTCAGCTGTTTCATTTGGTTTATTCTTGTTTCCAATAAATATTCTGATTTAGCTGAGTCAGTGTCTGCAAATTAGCTGAGTAGATTGAGATTTTTGCCAGATGGTGAACTAAGAACATATTTGATGTGGAGATTTGTGATTTACTGCCAAGTCCTAATCAAAGGATCCTAATGGCTGTTCCTTTCCAGTATTCATCCAGAATTGTATTAGACAAAGACAAATAAAAATACTTTACCCAAGTTCTCATGATGATTGCAGTCATCCTTGATTGTCCATCCAGTATGTAGCAAAACTTTAGAATTTTAGAATTAATGCTAAGATACTTCTATGATAAAATAATAAATGGCTGCATAAAATAGTAAGTGGCTGCATTCATAACATTCTACTTTTAATCAGCTAATTCTATTATTGAAAAGCATTGAATTATAATAAAACTTTATTGTTTAAAATGTTGCATGCATTTATACCTTTGTACATGTTCCTTACTACTACAACTTTGGTGCTCAGAAGTTTTTCTGACAGGCAATACAGATTTCTTTTTAGGTGGTCAAGTTTGTTATTCTTTCCTAAGATTAAGAAGGCTGTTGGTTTCACCATATAGTCCTGCGCAGTTTTATATTAAATGTTTCTCTCTTCTAGATTACAGTATTTTGCTAGAGGACTTCAGGTTTATATCCGACAACTTCGTTTGGCACTCCAAGGCAAAACAGGAGAAGCACTAAAGACAGAAGAGGTAAGTCTTTGAAAACTTTGACCTTAAGTGAGTTTAGTTAATGGTTCAGTTTTCATGTCTCTGTGCATTCTAAGACCTGACAAATACTTGCAAGTTCTTGAGTTCCTTGTTGTTTTATCTGGATCGGCAACTGCAGTTTGTAAGCTCATAAGAGTATAAAAGATATGATGTGTACACATAATAACAGTGACTTGTACTTAACATTAGTGTGTAAATTTTTCTGTTTGCAAAAGTATTCCAAAAGTCTCTACTTCTTAGAGAATCTTCAGTGTAATAAGATGTATTATAAAGTCTGGCCAAGAACATTGATGCAGATCAGAAGCCTGTCTTTCATTGATAAAAGAGTTACTCGGGATAGCAAAATGGGTGGCATATAAATTAAATAAATAAATGCACAATTGAACTGTGAATTGAACAGAACAGGATTATCCAGGTTAGGTACTCTTGGAGGAGGGGAGGAGGCAATTTTGTTGATTTTTACTGTCATAGCATCTGTGGAGGATCTTCCAGAGTAAAGCAGTGTGTTGTTTACTTAGTTTTATCATTTCAAGAAATTGGAAAACAACTACTATAAAGGTTGTAAGTAGCAAGTTTCTTAGTACAATAATTTTTGTAGACGTTAGATAGCCATAACATAATTGTATATTAGTTGCAGATTATTAACATGGTTTGTCAAGGTTTGTGTGAACATGAAAGCTTCCAACTAGAATAAAGTATAGTATTCCTATTGAGAAGTAACTACCGTCAGTGCCAAAAATTGGATTGGGGAAAATGGCAGAGGGTATTTTGATGTTTAAATCATATAGGTGCATCATTTAATAAATAATCCAATTTTTTTTTTGCAGAACAAAATTAAAGTGGTTGCACTAAAAATAACAAACAACATCAACGTTTTAATTAAGGTAAGTGTTAAATTATGGGATAAAAATGTTGACAAGTCTACTTTGTCATTTTCTTCTATTTGAGCAATATGTGAAACCTGTGTCAAATGTAATGTTTGTGTCTTTTAAAACAACATAAGGAGAAAACGAGATTGTTACATTTTTTTTGAGATAGAGACATTTTCATCATTCTGAAATATATGAGACCTTCAGAAATGAAATGTGCTTCTTTTTAAAATTAGACTTTTCTAGAAAAGTTTTTCATAGTCCAAGAAATCTGATTTCAGAAAATTCAAAAGACTTCTTCCCATTTTCCCTCTAGGATCTTTTCCACATTCCTCCTTCATATAAGAGTACAGTTACGCTCTCCTGGAAACCTGTACAGAAGTCTGAAGTTGGGTAAGATAACAGTGAATGTTCCTATCTTTTCTTTACAGTGCAGGGAATCTTACTCTCTTTCATTATGCTTTTGAGGAGCAGAGATAAGGACTTACCAAAATATGGTGAAATGAATTAATTTTTGTGCAAGATTTAAAATTCCATGTTCAGCCCATGAGACTGTAAATGTGTTGGTGTAACATAAGGGTGGCAACTTGTAAATGCAACATTGCAACCTGATGGGAGGGCATCCTGTGTCTTTGTGATATTGCTGGGTAGGAACAAAAGTCTTCAAATCTTTTAGGAGATTGGGAATTATGGGATATGGAGATCTGTAGGAGGCAAGTTGCCTATTCCCATACTTAAAACTTAAAAAGATCCCGCAAATGTTCAAACCATGCCTTCAGATTTTGGTCCATTTTTCAAGGACTTCTGTAGAAACAGTTTGTCTGCCAAAGACAATCAATTCTATTGCCAAGTTGTTTTTTTTTAAAGGAAAATAATGCTATTAAAATTTAATTGTTTTGTATTATAGAAGAAACATTAATTACAGATCTGCCTTTTATTTTAAGTAACCATGCTACTGTATTGATTTTGGATCTTCTAAAATAATTTTCTTTCCAAAAAAATCTAGTAATTTAGTCAGTTTCTCTCAGCCCTAGGAAGGAGGCAATGGCAAATCACTTAATGGAACCAGCTTGCCAAGAAAACTTTAGGGACTTGTCCAGGCAAACACAAAAGAATCAAATATGATTGAACGGGGAAAAATATTTTTTCATTGTCGTTGACATATTCCAAAATTGAATATTAAGAACTTTTGAATTTTTACTTGTCTTCTAATTATATTGGCACTGACCCTTTTTTTTTTTTAAGGCAAAAACGAGCCACTGAAGATACATCTTCAGACTTACCAGCAAAAAAGTCCCAAGCTGGCCCCAAAAGAGATGCTAGGCAGATTTACAATCCACCCAGTGGGAAATATAGTAGTAACCTGGGCAACTTTTCATATGGTGAGTATTATAAGGTAGCACTATTACAATTCTGTCTTATTTGAGAACAATCAGCCTTTTTTCCTTTATATCCTTTTCAAGATTAGATTTGTATCCTTAGCTTTTGAAGGCATTCTGATATTTCATTTTAAATGTTAAAAGTCTTAAGACAAGATATTACTATGTATTTGTATTATGTAATTTAGGAAATTATTGGTATAGTCCTCAACTTACAACCAATTGCTTAATGACTATTTGCACTGATGGACCTCTTCGGGGCTACTTATGATCTGGATTTGAAGTTCTGATGGCCACCGCCCCCCTCATGTGGTCATGTGACTGCATTTTGGGACCTTGGCAGCCAGCTCACATTTACAATTATTTACAACATTCCACCATCGTGGCTGTAATTTATGTTTTTTAGCCAGAAACTAGCTTTTACTTCAAATTTCCAGCAAAAAGATACTCATGTAGAAATGAGCTGTGCATAGTGCTACTTGTTTTGGATTAAATTGGATATTATTTAAGTTGCTCTCTGAAGATGGGTGGTTCCTAAATATGGTATATAAATTTTAAAAATTAAAAGAAAAAACAAGTAATAACTGCTATTCTATATCAAACAGTTTAAATGCACTGGGGACATAACTTTTTATTTGATTTGATTTCAGAGCATAGAGGTGGTTTCCGTGGTGGACGAGGAAGAGGATGGGGTGGACGTGGTAATCGCAGTCGTGGAAGAATCTACTGAAAGCATTTCCAAAGCCATTACTGTATGGCTAAAGCATCTTTAAAGTTTGAAGGATTGTCTGTAGGGGGCTTCGTTGTCTAAAAGACTGCCTTCTGCAAAAGACTGGTTTAAATGTTCTTACACCTTTGTATGTATGATATACTTTTCTAATGGACAATAGACTCAGTGAAACAACAACTGTATTTTTGGATGTTTAACAGCTGGTATTTTGAGTTTGTGTTTGTTTTTAAAGCGTCTTCAAGATTTATTCAGGAAAAAGCATGGGTGTTCAAGCTGAAGCTGCTTCCGTACAGATGTTACATTCATCTATAAATGTGGCTTATAATACAAAGTGGACTCTGTATAATAATAAAATACTAGATAATGGATGGAAATGTTATAATTGAAATCAATAAGAACTTCTCTTCAACTGAATCATATTTCCACATCGGAAAGAATTATATTGCAAAAGAGAAGTACTATAAACCACCAATGGCATGGTTCGTTGACTGAATTCTTTTTAGTTTTAAAGTGTGCAGCAAGATAATATGTGCTGTTATCTTAAACCAATCCAATCATTTCTGGAGAAACATGGTGTTAATTTTAACATTACTGTACATCTTGCTCTTCTCCATATATGGTTATATAATGTATGTGTTGCAAATGGATTTTTAAAAGTTCTGTACAAATGTGTCCATGCAGACACAAGTATGTGTCATAAAATTCCAGTGAAAACTAAAATGCTAGAAATTCAGTCCAGGGAAGATTAATCCTCTAGCAGATACTAAGGTAACAAGCAGTAACCTGACTCCCTTAAATTAAGATATATATTTTTTGGCCTTGAGCAGCTATTTCTTTTGAAGACAGTTAAATGACTGTGTTTTAAAATAAAATTACAACAGCCTAGTTGTACTTTGGTTAAAAAAAACACCTTACAATATCTTGGTCATTCTTACAAAATAAAAAGCTCCTATGGTAGACATCTTCAAACCTTTTATTTAAAACACTGTACTGTATCAGATGCAATTTCTTCAGTTTTTAACATTTAACCTTTGAGAATTTTTCCCAGTTTTGTTTTTGGACTGAACATTATAAGATGCAGAGGTCAGTATAAATGTCAGAAATGAGTAAAAACATTGAAATCAATCCGGCTACAACTGGATTTAAAGATTTCTTATCTTAGACCCAAGCCCTTTTTACAGTTTTGGAAGGCATAACAAAAGTCAAATATTTGTACATAGGCATTTCTGACAACTTGTAATGTGTATTAGCTAAAATTAGTTGATAAAATGGACAGAGATGCATTTCTTGGTAACTACAGATTTCTTTAGGTTCTGATGGCTCATTCATCCTTTTCTGATATAGAGGTGTTGAGCAAAAAGATTCAAGTTAAGGGTCTGCTCTACATTTGTTGTACTCATGTTATAAAGAAAGTGATTTTAAAATTCTCCCAAGTTGGATTGAAAAAAAAGATTCTAATTTGGAGGGGTAATTTGTGTCTCCCATTAAGCTATTATACTAAAAACTGACCAGTTCAAACTACAAATACTGGATTAGATTTTGAAACATTTTCTATTAATTCATTATATTGCTTATTTGGACTGTCAGTTTTTAGAAACCTAGCTTTTACAGAAGTTTAACCACTTTTGCTACATGTAGTTTTGGGAGGAGGATCTGTTGAGTAATAGGTTGACAATATAGTTCTCGGAAATAATGTGCAAATTGTCAATTAGAAATAGCTCTCATTTGTGTTAAAAATGCAGTGAATTATTTTGGAGACACCCTTTAACCACTTCTTTTTATTTGTAAAATTTCCTTTATTCTTTTGAAATAAATCCATTTTGTAATTTTGTTAGTGATTTGTGGCTGTTTATTTTTTAATGATACTGATAAAAAGTGCAGAACAATTATGAAGCATTTGTTCTCTGCATTTTCAGAATAGTATAAATGTCAGCAACTTTAGGGTTTCTTATGGATATGTGACCAATTGTAAAAATACAATTTATTCAGAAACAAGCATGCCTGGATGTTTATGCTTTTGTTATTAGGATAATACATTTCCCAGCTCTATTCTGAATAAAGCTAGGGAAAACGGCACCTTAATACAAAGTTAATTCTTGGAAGATTCGTGGATTTCTAACTGACAAGCAGAAGCAACTATTTCCTTCACACAATTTACAGTTGACGAGCTAGTTAATATGTGCTCGTGTGTCACGGATGGACCAATATCGCTTCAACTGGGTTTTTTATTGGCTCCTGTGATCAAGCGCTAATATATAACTGGGCATCAGAAAGAAAAAAATACGCTGAAAAGTATTTCTATTTAAATCTGAACAAAATCGATTAAAACTTGGACCACAACAACCGGTCAGGATACAAAGCAGAAAGGGGAAAAAAGCATTCCTCCACAAAAATTGAAAACAGGAATTGGGCAGGCTTCCAGTTTCCAAAACAATCCTTTAGCGTTTTTTTCAGGCAGCTGTCCAAATAATCACTTGCAGTCCGAAACGAGGCCAACTCCCTGGCTGAGCCAACAGTGACGGCGCGTTTTCAACCGCTGCAGGGCAGGTGCAACGCCGGAGTAACTTCCCCTGCACTCCGCCAACAAAAGGGGCGTGGCCCTCGTTCGGCTGACGGCGCCACAGAGCTCGGGATTGGCTGCTGCCACCGAGCTGCACGTGGAGCCGCAGGACGGGCGACGAAAACAAGCAACACGCCGCGCCTTCTCCCTGGAGGCAACGCCCTCTTTTGCCACATTCTTCTCCCCGCCTCCAATTACTCGTATAGAGAAAAAATATTGAAGAGTCGCCTTCCTACCGCCAGTTATGCAGAGCACTCGCGCCGCACTTTTTCATTCCCACGTCAAAGATGGTGTATACCTATACACAGACAAGTCCACTTCCCCCAATTTCGCGTTGTTCGAACTCTTCCTTTAAAAAAAAAAAAACACCCTCTTCTCATGATATAAAGCAATAGATACAGACGCACTTTCGTCTCCAAAATGGCGAGTTGAGTGCTTCCGGTTCCGGGTAAGGCGGGCAGGCTAAGGTTGTGGAAGATGGCGGTGGCAGCAGGAGCGTCCGGATGGAGTGGCCGAAGGCTGGCGTGCGCCTCCGTGCGCTCGTTCTTCGGCCTCTATTTGCTGCTGGGCTTGGCGCCTCGTCCAGGCGCCGCCACCACGCACTGGGTGGTCACCGAAGACGGCAAGATCCAACAGCAGGTGAGAGTGGGGTTTTCAGGTCGACACGAAGAAAGTCCCTGTGAAAATATTTCTCCCCTTCCTCGGTTTTTCCCGGGCTGGTGGGAAGAGCCGAGGGCTTGCGCGGGCTTCTAGGTAGGAAAAGCATAACCGGGTCAGCTTCCCTCGAGAGTTGCCGGGAGGTAAGTAGGTAGGTAGGGCTTGTTCCTTCAGAAGGACAACTGAACCTGAGGAGAGAGTTCCGAGCCGAAACTTTTCTCCCTTTGCGATTCGAAATACGCTGGAGGGTATTTTTTTCCGTTTCGGATCTCCAAAAGAAAGGCTTGCCTGGCTTTTCGGTTAACAGCTTGGCTGGATCCACCACCAAGGCCGGCGTCCGGTGTTTCCCCACACGGGCTAGTGTGAATTCACAGGCGAGGGAAGGATGAAATCAACGCGCATCTCCTCTCCTGCATAGGGTTGTCCGAGATAGGCTGCCTGTACGCGTGAAGATCCTGTTTGGCCATTGAAATACGGGGGACAGAGGGAGTGAAAACACGACATCATTTTATATGCATATTTTCATGTGTTCCTGTTTAACTGCCTTTTTTTCATAAATGCAAAAATGTAAGTTTTCCATATTAGAAAACTCCGAACCCTTAATAATTTGCTTTTATGTATGGCATGTCTCCTAATGAATTGATTTGTTTCAATTGTTTTCCATTATTCTATCTTGAGGTAATGCTTTCAAAGGAAGAAGTGCTAAAGCTAAGTATTTTTCCTTGGTACTTTTATGTACTTGGTACCCACAACTGCCATTTTATTGCCCATTCAAATAACTTAATAACATCTTTGCAGAGTTTTTCAGTCTTTTTTGCTGAATTAGACTAGCTAATCACAACGGCAAACCTTTAGAAATTGCAAGCTAACATTGAAAGAAAAAAAAATCTAGGAAATTTTACTGCTTGCTTATTATTATGCATTTTTATTGTTTGCTGTACTGTTTTATTATTTATTATTATTTGAAAGCCTTAACCAAAACACTGTTTTTACATGAAAAGAAAACTCTGATAGGGGAGGACAGCGAATCTCAGCTGTCCTCCATTTGAATGATAAATTATCCCTGAGAAAAGCTACACTCTTCACAAAGTTTACATCTCTTATTTTCCTGCCTATATATGGCAATGAGAAGCTGTTGGTGGAGAATAAAGTTTCAAATGCTGCTTTCTGTTTTCATTGCAATGAATCAGATGCCTATGTAATCTAATTCAAGCATGACATCTCTTTGCAAAAGCCATTCTAATTCATTATTTCTTAAAAATCTTGTAAGTTCAAGAATAATTTCTATCTGATACACTACAGTAATTCGGTTGAGCACTGTATTTTCTCAGATCTCCTTTAACTGTTTCATTCATATGATTCAGTGGGCAACATCGTCAGCTTTATGTTTGCCTTTTTCATTCCATTTGCTGTTTAGTGCCTACCATTCAGTAAAAGATGGAGATTTTTAGAGTTTCAAGAGTACAAAGTCACATTTTGCTGTGCAGGGACAGAACAATACACTTTGGTGTTTACTGTTATAATTGCACCAAACTAGATTGCTTTGTCATTTTTAAAATTCAATAATTGTGCAGATATAACCATCAAATGGCATTTAGTCCTTAACAGGGAATGATCTGTAACATATATTTATTCCCTAGTGTCCTTGTTTCTTTTTGTCATACTGCACATGTACTGCAGGGTTTTTTTTTAAAAAAAATGAAACATGTATTTAGTCTTGTAATGGGCCAATCGTATGATCAATAATTATGAAAATTTTCTTTTTCTCCCATGTTTCCATTTTCTCACCCTCTACTACCTTTTTTTTTGCCTTAGCTCAGATCCAATAATACAAAAGAACAAACTAAAATTATTCCAGTTCCTAAATTAGAAGGTATAAATTAGCTGTTGAGTTAATAGAGCTATAGCTGGTGGTCTAATTCATATTTCATATTAGGTAGCTCCCACCTTAAGAAAAAAATGCATTTAAAAAGTGTTGCCTTAATTAATCAGTTTGTGAAGGAGGGAATACAAGGGACACAGTATTTAGTCCAGATCACTGAATATTTTCTTTTTACAGTGAAACACACTGATCATTCATTATGGACAAATCTGCCTCTTATGAATTTTTTAAAATTGCATTTCATTAAGCAATTATTAGATAATATATAAATGATGATACACATGGATAACTGTATTTCATTGATAGCAATAGCACTTAGATTTATATACCACTTTACAGCCCTCTCTAAGCGGTTTACAGAGTCAGCATATTGCCCCCAACAGTCTGGGTCCTCATTTTACCAACCTCAGAAGGATGGAAGGGTGAGTCAACCTTGAGCAGGTGAGAATTGAACTGCCAAACTGCAGGCAGCCAGCAGGCAGCAGAAATAGCCTGCAATACTGCATTCTAACCACTGCACCACCACGGTTATCTGATGCAGATGACTAGATATATAATATAACAGGTAATGGCATTACAGCTTTTTCTCCATTCTTCACATGTTGAGTGTTTGCCGGCAGAGGAGTGCTCATATCTAGGTTTTTCATTGTGGTGTTTATAGGCATTAATAGGTTTATGGACATTTTGGGGGTTCATCACCTGTTCCCTATTCAGATGAATTTAATTTTAAATAAAATTTGTAATTATGCTGCAAAGGATTCCCTCATATAATCTTATCTATTTCCAGCAATACTCCTATAGGCATTAGAAGGCTGTAATATTGATAGATAGTAGCATTTCATTGTTTTGTTTGTAATGTGCTCACACCTTACACTGAATAATAACAAGAATAAGCTGGGAGCTAGAGAGTGAATGTAAACACTCCCTTAAGTTGAACTCAACTCCTAGTGACTGCACATATATTTTCTTTACAATGATATAATGCTATTATATTTTTATAGGATTTAATTTTTTTAATTCTTGATATAGATCTAGTATTTTATTACAATCTTCCATCCGAATAGTACAGGTCTGATCCTGTTTAATTTTATCAAAGCCAGACAAGGTTACAGGGAACAGTTTTGCCCATTTAGTTTGTGAATGGACAAGCTTTTCCATGGCAGCCATTTTCTTTCAGCACCTACAACAAGCTATCAAAATATCTTACTGTATAAAATTATTAGAGATTTTTCATCTATCTGTTTTTCTTCTGTTCCTTTTATGTCTGAATTCAGTGGTTTTGGGGGGTTTTTTAGACTTATAAATCTTTGGTTGTTGTTTTAAAAAAGCTGCTTTTCTTTTATATATTACACTGCACCTTTTCTCAATCCAATCTTTCTGTTCATTAGTGGACTATTTTCCAAAATTATCAGCAAAAGCCATGATTGCTCAGTAATTCTGGAACTCAAAAACTGGGATAGATGAAATCTGTTTTATTATACATAATGCGTGGCATATTTAAACCTGCAAAGTTTAGTTACTTTTAAAATTCATGGTTGAATATAGAAAGCCAGAAGTTTAATTTATATTCTGGTCACAGCTTTCCTACTTGCTTATCAGTAACTCCAATCATTGTACTTACGTTACCTTCCAGTGAAAAGAATTTTTGCTGACATTTTAAAGCACATAGGATAAAAGTATTCAAGCATTTATTTTAGAGAACAAATGCTATTAATTTTAACTTGAAAATTAATGAACTCAAACTGCAATCCAAATTTTTTTTAAAAAAAAAAAAAGGCAGGGGCACTTCTTCCTTTAGAATTGAAGTAAAAACTAGGGATGATCCAATTTGGAAACAGAGTTTGAAGTTGATACTCTATTGCACAAGTCGGAATGCCTTTTCTTTTTTTTTCTCCCTGACCTCACTTCTCTACTTCTCTTTCCCTTCCCATCTTTTCCGCTATTTGCTTTTGTATTTCCATTGTATATTATAAACTAATAAAACTTTAAAAGAAGAGACAGAATTTTATGTGAAGATGGAAGAGAATATTCAAAAAGTTGTCTTGTCAGCCTGGATCTAGGCCAAAGATAATAAAAAGGGCCCAAAGTGGATTCCCACAGCCTCATAGAACATTGGGATAACTTTTCCTGACCGTTCTGGACTGAGACTACAATGCTGTATAGTAATTTTGAACTGTAGCTCTTGAGAAATTTCAGTTCTTTAAGAACCCTGGTAGGAAAAACATAATCATCAGTCTCCTCCACAATAAATGTGATGTTGGCAGACTCTGTTGGCTTCAGGGTCTTAAGGCCAGACCAAAGGGGTGGAGCTTTATTTTGTATTTGACTAGAAAATATAAGGATCAAAGGCTTGCTGGAGTTGAGGAAAAAGTTTCTGAAACCTTTCTTCAGAGTTTTTCTGGCTTATTGCAAATTTCAAAGGAACATATGTTGATGAAATAAGGTTGGCTTCCCTCAGGAGATGTTTGCAAGCAGTATTTGCTGATCAGATTGTATGCTGTCCTCTGAAGCAGTACAAGTCCTGTTTCCTGCATAGAATGTTTTGTTGTTTGTTTTTTTAAGAATTACTTTTGATTTAGGGAGAACTAAGAATTCATGAAGATTTACCTGAGTTTACCTGAAACTCTGTCTTGACAAAAATAAAAACATATTTCAACCTACCTCTTTTTTTTTTTTTAAGTTCTCTTCTGAAATCTTTATCCTACAACAGAAGCAGCTACATGGCACACACTCACACTACATTTATTTCTCCAGACAAGAGGCAGGAAACAGCTGTGAAAAGGAAGAGTTATCTTCAATTTGCAAGACATTTATCCTGCTTGGGCTTCTACAAGCCCAAGGGTCTTAGGTTTTATCTTTCTAAACTTACAGTCTCTCTGGGTTTCTCTGGAAATAATGGGAGACGATATGAGATACGGGAAATGCATTCCTACTTACTTGTCCATGAATATGGATTGGTCAAATAGATCAGGTAAGTAGATGCCAGTTTTCTGATCTTAGAAGACCTTAATTAGACAATTCAAAAAATATGACTAGACACTGCATATTTTTTAAGATTAATTTTATCCTGCCTTTATTTTATATGAATAACTCAAAGCAACAACATACATAATGGTGCTTCCTCCTGTTATATTCCCACAAGAACAGACCTGTGAGGCAGAGGTTGGACTGAGAGAAAGTGACCGGCCCACGTTTACCCAATCTTAGGCTTCCATGCCTAAGGTGGAAAAAGAATTCACATTTTCCTGGTTTTTCAGGAACATAAAAGCATGCTGAAAGCAGGATGATACTGTCAGGAAAGCAAAAAAAAAAAAATACTATTATTTAACTATAATTTGAGTGATATGTTGAGAAAGCAACACTTGACTAGATTAATATATCTTAGAATATTGATAAAGTTAATAAGATAAGGATTACCCTTAAAGTGTGTCCTTAGAGATATGCTAGGCATTCAGTAATTTATAGTTTTAATTAAGATTAGATCTTTTCAAAAACATATTAAAATTTCTTTAAACGTAAAATCAGCAGAATGGTGCTCTTCAAAAAGACCCAAATTGTCTCTTAGTATTTAGATTTATATTTGCATCTTCTGATGGCCTTTCAGAATCGGGATGGGAGAAATTACCTGTTAATAATTCGAACTTATACTGATGTCCAGGGTTTTTTTTTAAGCATGTACACAACATAGTCTTAAAAAGAGGGTACTTTGCAATAGTTATAACACTATAATAATCCTAATCCTTTAAACTGTTTTATTAAGGGAAGAAAGGGTTTTGTGCTCTATTTAGTATGGTACAGTTCAATTTTTTTATTTGCTCTATTTTATTACCTTGTCCTAATATTCAGTTAGGAATATGGCTGAATTGGACTTGTGGTATTTTGAAAATACAAGTTAAATATGTTAAATTATCACACCCTGACTTAGATTTTTCTAATTAAGCATGGAATAGATCATAAGCTTAATATGGCATAGAAATAGCTACAGTACTAGCAATGGACTTCAATTAAAGTAGTAAGAAAATGAACAGCCTTTAAAGCTGTGCAACTACTTGTTTCTTCATCATATGTAAAAGTGAAAGTTACCTAAGAAGAAAATACTAATGTCACTGCTATAGTTTCAATAGCTAACGATTCTGTTTTTATCTGGATTCTAAATGCCTTAAAACTAATATTGCAATATATAGCTCTTTTGAAAAATAGGTATTTGCACAAGTTTTTGAATTTCGGTGAATACAATATCCAACATCCATTGAAAGGTATCAACTGTAGTTTAAGGCTAAGTTACTGCTATTTAATACAACATTTTCTCTTTGGAAAAGAAATGATATTTTCTTATATGATTTATAGTATGTAAATGGAATTGAGAGTAAGGATGATACATATAAAATTCTGAAGACTCAATAAAATATGGATTTATTTAATACAAAAAAATCTAGGAAAAAAGTTACATGAATACCTCTTTAATGCTACAAATATTATATGATTTTGAGAGTGACTGTTGGGTTAGCTCAGGGGTGTCACACTGCCAGCCCGTGGGCCGGATGCATCCTAGCAAAACCGCGCCCACCCCATTGCCAGCAATAGCAAAAAAGTCGCAACACATCACATGACTTGTGAGTTTGACACCCCTGGGTTAGCTGAAAGTGTGCTAATAAAGTATGCTGATAACTACTTGAAGCACAGACTAGTTTCCCTCCCTAGTTCTCTGTGGAAACCTACTCCAATTCCTTGTTCCATAGCTGAATTTTTCTTTTCTCATACTTTTCTCCCTCAGCTATACTATCTATCATGTTAAAGTAGTTGAGTCTCTTCATGTGACCAATCACTTTATACTCATGAAATGCTTCCCCTTCTAAATATGCATCACCAAAAAGACCTTTACGCTGTTTCTTCAGGACCTTGGTCAGCTCACTTGTTTAAAAAGCAGTAGGAAGGCACTGCAGCTGAAGTTGTATTCCCTTCACTTAAATTTAACCCATGTGTTGTTTGTTCCCAAACCATGTTCTCATTTGGGGATGGAAACTTTTTTCTTCCGTTTTTAATCTTGTTGGGTAAAAAACATTATTCTGTCCCTGAAGTGTTAATCACTTGGAAAAAAACAATGTACCATAATTTTAAATGCAGAACTTGCAGAATTTTTAGTGGCATTAAAAAAAATCAGAAATTAGATGCTTCTGAAACTAAACTTTTTTTCTGTCTGTCAAGTGTACCCATTAATTAATTTTTCCTGAACATTTAATTTCTCACACAGTTAAAGCTTTTGAATCCATTGTAGTGTTTCTTTTTTTTATTTTTAATGGAACTTACCTCTGAGTATTTGTAATAAAGGTGCACAATCTGCAGCCAAGGAACTGCATGCAGCTCCATTTTTGCAACTCTCTGAGCACCTCTAGACTGGGTAGACCCAAAGTTCTGGCTTTGGGGAGGATATTAACCAGTAAGTAGGAGCCAGAAGCTCTGCAGAATTTTAAGGCACCTGTTTCATCTTTTAAAATTAAAAAAATATCTGGCTTTTTTTCTATCTGGAGAAACAGGATGTTTCTAACATTAAATATTTTAATTTGAAACATTTTACATGGCACTTTTATTCTGTAGTACATTCAAATAAGAATTTCCTTTCTGAACAAATTTCTGAACAAATATTTTTCCTTTCTGAACAAATATTTTTTGTTCCAGTCAGTGACCAGAAACTTACACATTTTTGTGACAGATAGATTCCATTTGATTATTGATTATAAGTGCTGCATGTGGCGCTAAAGTATCACTGCGAAGGGGGGAGGGTAGGAGGAGGAAAAGCTAGTGTAATCTAGTTTTAAGTGCTTTAAATCTATGTTTTAGATGAGCCTCTCACATGTTTGTATTTTTTTATTATTATCAATGTCCATTGAATAGTGTTCTCTTTTATGCAGTAGAATTTTCTTTGCTTTTGAATAACAGGTCAGTTAGGGAAAATTTGATCATACCATAGTTTACATTACCTGAAATTCTTTTCCCTCTTTCCAGAATATTCTCTAAAGATCTGTGAATATGAATTCTACTTTCTTTTCTCTTGTCTAGACAACAGCACATGCCAGTCACCATTTTGCGTTTTATTTGTTCAGTTACTATTTTTTCTAGTTTATAACAATGACAAAAAGATACAAGAAGAAGGAATATGTGTTTCCTAGTTTCAGAACCTCAATGCTATGTAAATTTCAATTCTTTGTTAGGTCCAGAACTGTGCCTAATACCAATTTTCTAACTAGGAATGTAAAATGTGTCAAAATTGAACCCATCATATCTTTTTCAGCCAAATAGGAACCATCCTTAAGCTTAAACTTAAGCTTAAATAACTAAGTTCTGAAGTCCAAGCATATAAATCCAATCCAGCATATAAGTAGTCTTTGATACAGGTCTACGTGTTCATCATTCTGAAGATGCTACAGTGTGATTTAATAGGCTTAATAGGCTAGGGTAGTTTATTCAGAAGAATGCAAGAAAGACAGTTTGAAGGAAGAAATCACAACAATGGTTATTTTGGACTGTATTGCAGGTTGACTCACCAATGAATCTGAAACATCCTCATGATTTAGTAATATTAATGAGACAAGAAACAACTGTTAACTACCTCAAAGAGCTGGAGGTGAGATTGGTATAATGATTTTATTTTCAAAATTGTCTTTTTGGCAAACAAAAGTAGAAAACAATAATTTTCTTTGTCAATATGAATTCGTAGTCTTAAAAATATTGAGTCTGGAAGTTTTAGCCTCAGTTCTACATTTTTAGTAGTGTACGTTTACTACTATGTTACTTTGGTCATCCAAGCTAATGCATGTCCTTTTTGAGAGTTTAACTGAACTCTCAGAACTGTAGTTGTATAATAAGTTACAGGTGGGTGGGTGTTGACTTTTACCCTTAATGTTCTTCCTTGTGCACATGTATCAAATAAGCAGATAATAAGCCAATTCAATTGCTGGTTTTTGATGGTATGGTTAGGTGCAAAATATCTTAATTTTCAGCAGAATTATCTTTGGCAATTTTTTTCTTCAAAAAAATTTAAAGTGAACCTAAGACTTAATATTTCCGTTTTAACTCTTACAATCCTAACCGTTCCCAACCTCATAAAATAGGCAGATAAGTTTCAGATCACTAACTCCTAGTAATATCACCGTGCACGATCCCTGTATACCTTGAGGTTAAGGAACAAGAGACAATTGCCATGTCATTTTCATAGAAAATGAGTGTGTATTTTTGGTGATATTTGTATTTTGAACAATGCATTTTATTTTATTTTTGGGGTTTTGTTTTGCTTTTGTAGAAACAATTAGTAGCTCAGAAGATCCATATAGAGGAGAATGAAGACAGAGATACAGGATTGGAACAAAGGCATAATAAAGAAGATCCTGATTGTATTAAAGCAAAGGTGCCCTTGGGGGATTTGGATCTCTATGATGGCACATATATCACCTTAGAAAGCAAAGACATCAGGTACTAAGAAAGCTAATTGTGCAAAAAATAATAATAGAAAAGCTGTAATTTAGAAGGAATCTAAATCAATCCCTAGCTAGTAATAAGCTGCTTGGATAATTGGTTTTCATGTTAATTACAGCTGTTTTGGGAAATGGAAGAATGAACAGTGATGTGCTATAGAAAAATATGTTTTAGTAGAGCTATTTTTGGCAGTATTCCGACGTTGCTTTTCCTAATTAGTATTTTGTATTTTTTTTGTTGCACCAAAACTCTGTTATTTATTTATTTGTTCTTATGCTTTAGTCCTGAAGATTATGTAGACACAAAGTCTCCTTTACCTCTAGACCTAGAAGAACCAGAATGTACTAAAATTTTAGATCTACCATACAGCATTCATGCATTTCAGCATTTACGAGTAAGTAATTAGTTATATTAGTATTTTAAATACTGCAGATTGAGAAGTTTACAGTCGTGTTATTAGCCCAGCCCAGTAAAAGAGAATTCAGAAATCACAACTGTTTTGATGTTGCAGATCTTTAATTCTCTTTAATTGTTTAAACAACTATTCTACCTATTTTTTTGTATTGTGTTGTATTTTCAATCGTATCTTGGTTTTTGTATGCTTATAAAAACTCCTGTGCATAAACACAGTTAACTTTATATCCTCCTGAATTATTGAAGGAGCAATGCATTCATGTAGAATAATAAGCCTACATTTTAAGGATTTTCTGCTTTGAAACATGATTTCCTTGGAATATGGTTCCATGTGAATGAACTCAGTTACCTAATATCATTAGGTATTTAGCACATCAAGCCAGGGCTATTATTTTCCATGTCTTTTCTATGCCTTGTATTTCATTTCTGCTGTGAGTATTTCAGTTCAGTAACTGAATTCCAGCAAGATGCATGCAAAAGTTTGTATGAGAGTATGAATATTTTAAGATCTGTATGTTTTAAGATCTTTGCCACTTTGGCAAAGAAATCATAATTTGATGTGGACAACTAGATTTTCTAGTTGTCGTTGTGACTGTCATATTATGTCCATTTAAACTAGTTAAAGTCAGTGCACCTTACTTCTGAGTAGACATGCACTGCATCTATCATTTGAAAGTTTTCTAAATTACATTTCAGACCAGTTCACCCCTACCAAGGCAACTAATTTTCAAGCATAATAAAAATAATTACCCCGTAAACTCTTATTTTTAAGCAGCAACTTAAAAAGCTCCAAAGATCCAATGTACTTAAACCAATGCAGACTGTAATGTAAATATATTTAAAATGCTTTTAAAGTTATTCGATAAAACCATGTATTATTTATCAAGATGTAGCATTAATGGTTGCATCTGGGTACTTTTCATGATACTTTTGAGAAGTGGTACAAATGATCATTTAAAGTAGCTATAGATAGGCCTCGAACCATGAACATTCATTCAGCAACTGAAGTTGTGACAACTTTAAACAAACGATGGTTACAACGGCTCCTCGGAGTACCAACCATTGCAGCATCCCCACAATCACATGATTGCAATCTGGGCTCTTGGCAACTGGTTCACACTTGAAGCGCCACATGATCACCCTTTGTAACATTCCCTGCCAGCTTCTCACATGTATTCCCCAGTAGGGAAGATGGCAAGTTGCTGGGTAAGTTTCTCTCTCCCACCTGAATACCTCCTCCAGCCTCTCTGCACTCATACTATGCTGGCTAGTCGTGCTCCCCTGCATACTCTTTCTGACTTGCACTGTGCCTCTTGTACACTCCTTTGGGCACCCTAACCCCCATCATGCACCCTTCCGTGCAGTGCCTCTTTCATATCTCCTTGTGCACTCTCCTCTGCACCTCCTCACTCCCAGCCCAGCCCAGCAGCAGCTACTTATCTGCCTGCCAGCGACTTGGAAGTTGCCTAACTTAATGACTTAATGGTATTTGCTTAACAGTATTTTTTTTTAAGTGGTTTACTACTGCCTTCTTAGGGCTGAGAGAGAGCAATTGGTCTAAAGTCACCTAGCTGGCTTTCAGGACTAAGGCAGTACTAGAACTCAGGTTTCCCTGTTAGTCCAGAACTTTAACCACTAGAATAAATTTGCTGTCCAAATTATAATAGTTACCTTTTCAAAGCTATTATATCTTTTGTTAGCGTACAGGCAGGGAAGCTAAATATGGTGAAGCATTAACCAAATTCTATTGAATGGTATTGCCTGGTTTATTGGGTTTTCTATAAAGAATATGACTTTATTAATAAGAATTGCACAGCTCAAAATGAAACCTATTACGCCTTGAGAAATATTATATATGCACAGTTATGCCATAAAGTCTAATTAGGTTTAAGGGAACATACAATTTGGGAGATTGTTTTTTCAAAAAGGCAAACCATCTTAAGAATTCAAATGCTAATACTTTTCCTCTTTTCATCTAGGGTATTCAAGAAAGAGTTAATCTTTCTGCACCCTTGTTACCTAAAGAAGATCCTGTATTGAATTACCTATCAAGACGATTAGGAAGAAGTATAGAAGAGATAGGACATCGCATATATGAAGGTCTCTTGAAGGTATTAATAAAGTCACTACTTTTGCTGTCCTGTCTAAATCAGCATCATCTAGAACAAAGTCAAGCAGTTTTGCAGGCCAGGGCAGCTGGAGGCCTGATTCATCTTTCTGAAACCTTATTTGCCCCTTCTAACCATGACTGCTGAAAATTGACAGTACAGTTTCCCATCATTTTGAGATGGAAAATTTATGAAGAGAATGGAATAGCACTTAAAGAAGGCATATCCCAGTTATAAAATAAGTCCTCCCCCAAAGCCTAACACGTATTTGTGTATGTGATGTAGCTCCCTCCAGTTTGCAGTTGTCAGTCTCCTCCCAAAGTGCAGCTTCCAAAAATTTCCTTACTCTGTTTAAAAGGTCTGATGCAGAACATACATACAACAGTATAATACCTGAAAAGTATTTGGAGGAAAAAAATAATTCCCAACAAAGTTATGGTCATATACATAAAGATTATAAACATGAAGTTATGTTTTAAATCTGTTTGGGGTCATATTCATTTAAAATAACATCATTTCTTTCCACATTTATTATTCCTTTTACAGAATTCATCTTCTTGGGTTTTATACAATATGGCTTCCTTCTATTGGAGAATAAAGAATGACCCATATCAAGTAGTAGAATGTGCAATGCGAGCTCTCCATTTTTCTACAAGGTAAGATACATATGAGGAAGATAGATAGGTTTACTAGCAACATAATATAATAAACATATAATATGCAAATTAAGTTAAATGGCTGTGCTTTTCATATCACTTAGGGTTGATAAGAAAATGCAGTTATATCACAGGATATGGGCTTTCATGCACTAACTTATTACGAGGCCTTGGTGTAATTTAATTTCTTAAATACAATATGAATGGGGAATCTGAGAATTTCAGGGCTGATGGCTAATTAGAATACAATAGAGCTGGAAGGGACCTTGGAGGTCTTCTAGTCCAGCCCCCTGCTCAAGCAGGAAAACCTATACCATCTCAGACAAGTGACTGTCTAGCCTCTTCTTAAAAATCTCCAGTGATGGAGCGCCCACGATTTCTGGAGGCAAGCTGTTCCACTGGTTAATTGTCCTCACTGTCAGGAAGTTTCTCCTTAATTCTAGGTTGCTTCTCTCTTTGATCAGTTTCCAACCATTGTTTCTTGTCCTGCCCTCAGGTGCTTTGGTGAATAACGTGACCCCATCTTCTTTGTGGCAGCCCCTCAAATACTGGAATACTGTTATCATGTCTTCCCTATTTCTTCTTTTCTTTAGACTAGCCAAACCCAAGTCCTACAGCCGTTCTTCGTATGTTTTAGTCTCCAGGCCTTTGATCATCTTAGTTGCTCTTTTCTGAATTTTTTCCAAACTCTCAACATTTATTTTGTGATATGGTGACCAAAATTGGCTCAGTATTCCAGGCGTGGTCTTACTAGGGTTTTATAAAGCGGTACTAATACCTCGCATGATCTTGATTCTGTGCCTCTGTTTATACAACCCAGGATTGTATTGGCTTTTTTTGCCTGGTGCTGCACATTGCTGCCTCATGGTTAAGTGATCGTCCACTAGGACTCCAAGGTCCTTCTCACAGTTACTGTTTTTAAGCCATGTCTTGCCCAGTCTGTACTTGTACCTTTGATTTTTCCTGCCTAAATGTAAAACTGCTTTTCTCCACATTGAAACTTATTTTGTTGGATAGGGCCCGTTGTTCAAGTTTGTCAAGATCTTTTTGGATCGTGAGTTTGTCTTCTGGAGTGTTGGCTACTCCTGCCAGTTTGGTGTCATCTGCAAATTTGATGAGTTCCCCTTCAATTCTCTCATCTAAGTCATTGATGAAGATATTGAAGAGTACTGGGCCTAAGACGGAACCTTGTGGTACTCCACTGCTTACTTTTCTCCACATGGATGTAGTGCCATTGAAGACTATTCTTTGAGTACAGTTTGCCAGGCAGCTACAGATCCATCTGGTGGTGATGTTGTCTATTCCACCTTTCTCTAGCTTACCAAGGAGTAGGTTGTGGTCTACTTTATCAAATGTGTTACTGAAGTCTTAAGTATACTACGTCCACACTATTTCGCTGGTCTATTAGTTTAGTCACTTTGTCGAAGAATGAAGTAAGATTGGTTTGCCATGATCTGTTTTTAACAAACCTGTGCTGGCTACTAGTTATAACTTTGTTTGCGTCTAGTTGTTCGCAGATCTGTTTTTTGATTATCTTTTCTAGGATCTTCCCAGGTATTGATGTTAAACTGATTGGTCTGTAGTTTCCTGGGTCCGTTTTTTTTTTCCTTTCTTGAAGATGGGAACCACATGAGCCCTTTTCCAATCCTCAGGTGCTTCCCCGGTGCTCCAGGATTTTTGAAAGATGTGGTGCAATGGTTCTGAGATAACATCTGCCAGTTCCTTCAGAACTCTGGGATGTAATCTGTCAGGCCCCGGTGATTTATATTCGTCAAGGTCGGATAGGTGTTCTCTTATCATTTTCTTGCTTATTTTAATTTTTGTTTCTAATTTGTCTTTTGCAGTGGTTTTTTTGGTATGTTGGTATAGTTTCTTTTTGTGTGAAGACTGATGCAAAGACTGATGCAAAGTATGAGTTAAGCAGCTCTGCTTTCTCCCTGTTGCCTGTTATTTCCTTGCCATCTTCTCTCTTTAGTGGACCTACAGTTTCCTTCACTTTTTTTCTTGTTATTAATATGTTGAAAGAAACTTTTTTTATTATCCTTGATTTCTGTTGCAAGTCTTTGTTCGTTCTGAGCCTTTGCTTTCCTGACTTCATCTTTGCATGTTCTGGTTGTCTGCTAATAATCGGCCTTAGTTATGTGCCCCTCTTTCCATTTTTTGTATTTGTCCTTTTTGTCTTTCAGTTTGTCAGAGAGATCTTTGTGCAGCCGTGCTGGTTTCTTCTTGAATTTCTTGTTTTTCTTTTTCAGTGGTATTGTGCTGGTATGGGCTTTTATGATCACATTTTTCAGAGTTTTCCACGCTTCTTGGATTGTTTTCCCCTTTAGGATTTTCATCCATGGGATCTTTCCTAGGTTCTCTCTGAATTTCTTAAAGTCAGCTCTTTTAAAGTTCAAGACACTAGTTGGATTGTTTTCTGTTGCTAGTGTTTCCATTATATTAAATTCCAGTATGACGTGGTCACTTTCACCCAAGGTTCCAGCAATTATGTATACTATTACTCTTTGCCCTTGTTCAGTTTCAGTTGGAAGAAACAAATATTAAAATCTTGGAGGAAAAGTGTAATATAAATTAATAAATGAATACATACACATTTAAATAGTAGTACTTCATCTATGTTTGGCTCAATTGTTTCTTTATTAGCTACTTCTGATGTACAGTAACGCTATCAGCTATTTTGAACCAAATTATTGAATATAAAGTATATGCCATGATATTTACACAAGATGCTATCTACTCAAAGTGCTGTCTTTCAATGCAGCTGAAAGTGCAGTCCTACTAACTTCAAAATGTTTCTTTCCTAGGCTAGAACGTAAATGATATAACTTACTTTACTCTGCCAGTAGAGTAATTTTTATTAAAATGATTATTATAATTCAGTTAGATGTAGCTATGCAAACATACCACAGATTCATTCATACTTAGTTTTTCATTCTGCATTTTTCATTCTGCTGTTAATTGGAAGTGTTAGCTAAATGGTTGACTTTTTAGCATTAGGTTAAACTAGTAGCCCTGTCTACAATATATCTGCTCTTCAAACCATGTGCTTAAAGATATTCTTTGGATACAATTTGCAGTTTGAAATAAATCCTTCATAATGGATTGGACCAGCAGTTTATCAAGCCTTGTGTATAGTTAACATTATAAATTTGAGTGAAATGCATTTTTCCATAATCTCAGACTATTTTTTACTTCTATTGTATAAAAAGAAAACATAAATAATCATTATTATTTGTGTCTTTTCTCTTTCAGGCATAATAAAGATGTTGCATTGATAAATCTGGCAAACGTGTTACACAGAGCACATTTCTCTGCTGATGCAGCTATTGTAGTCCATGCTGCTCTGGATTACAGTGATGTCTTCACCAGCTATTATACTTTAGGAAACATATATGCAGTAAATAAGACTTTAATTTTAGTTCTCTTGAATAACCATATTGCATTGTTTTACTCTTACCAATTATTCTGTCTTATATCCTATTAGGGAAGAGGAATAGATAACTTACTGAACTAATAATGTAGTAACCATAATTTTATCTCCAATATAGTCACATGGTGAAATTAGTAATCAAGATGATAGATGAAATTTCAGAACTGATTTGTTTATTATAACTTTATTTCAGCTGACAAACCTTTTTCCTTCTCAATCTTTTTTCAGATGCTTGGGGAATACAACCACTCAGTTTTATGTTATGATCATGCTTTACAGGCCAAGCCAGGGTTTGAGCAAGCAATTAAAAGGAAGCATGCTGTCCTATGCCAGCAAAAGCTTGAGCAGAAACTTGAAGCTCAACATAGGTAGGCCTTTCTTCATTCTATAGTCATCCGAGGAAAACTAGTGGCTTTCTGCACTTACATCATATTTAACTATTCTTGTATCAGTTGTATATTTTTATTGTGATTTAAAATAACATGACCTTATTTTAAAAAAAAATCACTTAAAATTCATTCTTGTTTTTTTATTGATTTACTTTTCCTTTTAACATTGTTATTTTTGAGGCAATAATAAAATTAAAAAATAATATACAATTGGGTCTAGTAACAACAATGTAAAACAATACATCAAAATTAGTACCAGAGTGAATTTAAATTTAAAGCAGAGTTGAATGGAATTTTCTCTGTTGTTTTTCAAGATCACTTCAGCGAACATTAAATGAATTGAAGGAATATCAGAAGCAACATGACCATTATTTGAGGCAGCAGGAAATCTTAGAAAAGCACAAACTGATTCAGGAAGAGCAGATCCTGAGGAATATTATCCATGAAACACAGATGGCAAAAGAGGCACAATTAGGTATCTGTTTATATAACAAATGCTCACAAAGAAACATTCAAACATGCACCCACATCATTGTATAAACAATTCTTTCCTGTTTCAGGAAAACCAAGGTTTCTGTATTCTGTATTCAAATACACATTGAGCAGAATACTTCATAGGTAAATGTTAGCATGATTTTTAAAAATGCATATTGTTAAGTTCAGTTTTATTTAAGCAAAGTCAGCATTACTTTTCAGATAAACATTTATAGAAACGTGAAGGCTTTCAGAATCTCATTTCAAGCATTAAGTCCTTGTATTCTCAGAAAGCCACCTTGCAAGGTCATGGGGACTATTTGTAGCAACATCCTCGATCAGTTGTGACTTCCTTCTGAAATAGGTAATTATATTGTACAGAAGGCATTTCTCTAAAGTCACATCTATAAACTTTCAAAACGGGAGCTCTCTGAATTATTTAGAATTCCAGAGAAATCTAAACTATGCTGAAGATTTTTGTCCTGTAGCTCGTTATAGCTGTTGCCAAACAAATATTTCTAAATATTCTTTATCTATCTGTCTGTCTGTCTGTCTGTCTATCTATCTATCTATCCATCCATCCATCTATGTTTTTATATCTTGCAGGAAACCATCAGATTTGTCGTTTGGGCAATCAGCAGCACAGCTTGCATTGCCAGTGGGACCAACCAGTCCGTTATCACCGTGCTGACATGTTTGAAAATGTTGAATATGTTGAGGTTTGTCTACACTGAATTTGTATTTGTGATCCATGATTTGTAAAGATGAACAAAAGTCGTCATGAGATGCCTAAAAATGGGGGGGGGGGTGTTAATCTGTTTCCATGAAGTTACCAGTAGTAAGGTTTTTAAACAAAATTTAGGAATGCCAGTGTCTAACCTACTCCCCAAAACTCTATTTGGACTCGTAAGTTCCATCCTCTACTTGATACCTGAGCACTACAAACATACACCTGAATCTGATGGAATTATTCCATAGTATCCTTTAATGTAAGCTTAATCTCTGTTAGAGAAAATAATCTTTTCTAGTTCTCAATTCTTTATGCCCAAATGAAGCATGTTGATCATTCCTTTTGAAACTAGTGGCTTTTTCAGAGAGTCTTCTGACATAAACTTCCACTTTCTATAAAAAATATATTGCCACATGCCTTTAACTCATGAAAAAATGGAGATTCTACAGTTCCATGACAAGTGAAGATAGGCATTTTTCTTTCTAAGACTGTATCTTTCTTGAAGCTTAAGTAAAGAACAGATTCCAAGCTAAAATCACTTTACCTATTTTATTTTATTATTAGATTTTTATCCCACACACACACTTTATTACTTTAGAAGTAACCCAAGGCAGCAAACATACATAATACTCCTTCCTTCTCTTTTTCCCCACAATATTTTTAGTTCTGGAAAAGAAAAGTAAAATACTAGCACATTCCTCATCTCTTGACTTTATAGAGATAATACTCAATCTGAAGCCTTCGATAAATTTCCATCTATCCACCTCTTCTTCCTAGCAATCCATTTTTGAAATACAGAAATTAAATACTATTAATATTTATTGAATATTGCTTTGAAACAAAGAGAAAAATCACTTTTAATAAAACAGTTCTGTCTTACAGTTACACATCATCATTATTTCAACCCCAAATTATGGATTGGAGAGTTGTATATGACTCAGATTTTATTGTGATGCCCTATAATTAGTTTTCAGTAAGTAATAAATAAATAAATTCCCCATTCTTTAATGCTATCAATTGCCTAGAAGAGTGAGCATTTCTTTTTTAGCACTTATCTTCCTCTCCTTCTTGGGGCTTCAGAAGCAAATTCTTTGCCTGGTTGAAGTAAGCAATGTTGGAGAAGATTATCTGCTCCTAGATCCACAACCCTCTACTAAACATATGTTCCCTTGTTTGCTTGAATATGTATAATAATAAAAAAATAAAGTATTGTTTTCAGTTTCTCTTACATTCAACAAGTGTTTTCAGGAAATGTAAAAATCAAGTGATATTGTGCATAAGGAATTTCTTTGCATCTTAAGCTAATACAAGAACAACCCCAAAAATCATGTGTATTATTTGTTAGTTGGATCTAGTTAAATTATTTTTGTAAGAATGTTTTGTTTGTTTTTTAAATGTCCTTGAAGTATCAGTTCTATCCTTCATTCTCATTCCTATATTACTGTTTGCAGTTTGGTGGTGATTCTTCGATTGCTACAATGGCATCTGTGAATTCTGAACTTCAAATCAACAGTAGTGACTTCAGCCATTCCTTGGAGTCCTCCCCTTGGGTCCATTCTGTATTCTCATTATGGGGTTTGGAAGCCGATGATTATAGGGTAAATGATACAACAAGCAATGTTACTTTTCTTCTGGTCTGGACATCTTGAAAGCTTTTTATAATACGCACAGTATTTTGAGCATAAACTACGTAATACAATAATTAGACTTCAGTTAGTCTGGGTTTCCTTTCCAGTTCAGATATTTTAAATTTGCTGTACTGTGTAATATAAATAAGAATAAAATTATAGCCACAATGGTGCTCAGAGCTTCGTAAATTGCTGCTTGATCTTTGAAAAGCATTAGCCTGCTAGGAACAGGGATTGATCTAAATAAATTGGAATCATTGTCATTGGCCACATTTAAGTGGAAAATTTTGCTCCCTGTTGTATTAATATCATATTCTAGAAGGTTTATCTAATACCAAATGTGATGATTAACAAAATCACTTTATGATTTTTTTTTTAATCAGGATAAGCAGAATATTATGTGGCCTCAAAGATCAGATTGTGTAAAAACTTATCCAGCTATCCCTTCCCCAGAGGAATTGCCAACTTATATCCTGCACCCAGAAAACAGGGGTCAAAGGTAAAAAAATAATGCATTTTTATCTGCTTTTCTGTTGTACTTGAAGCAGTTTATATTGCATAGTTTAAAACATCTTAATGTAATCATAAAATATAAAAACTCTACATTGCTACAAAGCCCAAACTGCACCATGAAATAAACAATTGTGAAATTATGAATCTTCATCAATTATGAAACTGCTGTCTTAATAATTACAAAGATTTTATGATCTTTTTTAATTTGCCATTAATAATGTGACCTCATGGAAGAGGTCAAACTGCTCTCTTGACTATTTGTAATTAAAAGTTCTGCCTCTGCTAGTTTCCCCACATGGATTTAACTATGCTGTCTGGGATTATTACTCTGCAGTCTGAATCATGTGGTTATTCTACTGTGTTTTGATTGTTAGAATTCATTCATTACTTGGCAATCCAGGAGAAGATCTCACACAGACAGAATTTAATGAGCCAGATTGTTCTTCCATTACTGATATCCCTAACAGTGACTCTGTGTATTTCTTGATCAAACAACTAAACAGCCATCTAGATCTAACGGAAAAAATTCCAGATGATTATGCAAAGCAAGTAAGTTTATTGATTGTGAACAAGTGTTAGTTTGTTGGCATGCACATTGTTCATGTTTTACAGATAGATACTTCCAAACTTGACAAATTATTTTAAAAAAGTAAATCTCCCCACATAAAAATCAAATTTAGAAATAGATGAACTATTAAAGAAAGGAAATCATTGCAAGATTTGTGTTTTAGTTGATGATAAAGAATAATCTGCATTTCAATCCTCTGTTGTTTTCAAGGTGATTTTGTAGGCTTGGCATTTTTCAATTGTTGCATGATACAGGCAACTATTGAGACATGTCCCATATGTAAAAAGATTGAAATAAACTGTGAGCCAGTGGTGATTTACACTTTGTATTACTATAAAGTATAATGTCTTAAACTGTGCTGATGGTTAAGGGATTGACCTGTGAACAATGAAACCCTTGATTTGAAACCCTTTTACTCAACCTTGATGCTATGCTGCCATCACCCACCAATCAGTTATGGTAGTCTCCTAATATTAATATACTTTACATTATATAATAATTATCACTTCATCTTCTGCCCATCTATTCACCATGAGAAATAGATGTAACTAAAGTTTTGGGGGAGGATAAAGCATGGAATAAATGTTGTATTGGGCATGAGAGAAAATGACATATATATATATATATATATTGTGCAATATTAGATTTGTACCCCATTTTAATTGACGTTTTTATAACCACATGTAATATATAGCTAAGGCAAAAAACAAAACAACAACAAAAGAGAGATCCGTATACCATTTGCACAGTCTCTGCCATACTGCCAGATCTTAGGACCAGTGACAAAACTATTTCTTTAAGTTCTTGTGAAAGGCTAACAGAGTCAGGGCCAATATAATATCTGGAGGAAGAATATTCCAAAGGGCCGGCACCACAGCATTTAAGATTTTCAATCAGTGTTAGTCCTGTAATTTATACAAAAGCTTATTTTTTTCTTCAAGAGAAGCTTTTTATATTTTATATGTTTTAAACAATTTTTCATGCAGGTCTTATATTCTCGTGTCAACAATCACTCACTTACACAACAGCAAATAGGATCGTTCATCTATCATGCCATTTTAAAGGTGAGCTCTATTATAAGAAAGCCTTTGGGGTGTTTTTTTTTAATTAATGGTGTGATTTATTGATATGTAAACTTCCTTGTACAGAATGTTAATTACTGACTTAGTAGCAATTGCAAGAATGTTTATGCAAAACAATTTATACTACTTTGCTGTTCTGAACTTCATGCCAACAAAGTGTACTTGTGCTTAATATACTTCAGTCTTTACATTTTCCTTGTCCTCTGGTCTTTTCCAGCTCCTTTTTTACATCTGTTTCAAGTAAGGACCATAATGTACACAATGTTCCAGGTTTTGATGTATGATAGAATTATGTAAGAAAATGTTGGCAGTTTTATTTTAGTATATTTCCATCCCCTGCATGAAATTTACAGCCACTGCATATTGAACTGTTGTCTTCATTGATGTATTTATTATCTTTTTTTTTTTCCTAGTTAGGTACAAACAAAGGTACAAGCTCAAATCCCCTCTATATGTACAGTATACTTATATGTGAGATTAAAGAACTTTGTCCATCAGAGCAAATTTTGCACTAATATGCATATGTTTACATTTATTTAAATTGAACCTTATTTGTTGTTTGATTAATGATCCAATTTAAAGAGGGATTCTGGATCACAATCACTTCAGGTTTTTATACTCTGCTATCATTTCCAGACTTACTTATTTATTGGTAATTTCTACATTGCCATAACTTATGAACAAGTTAAAAAGCATAAGTCAAGCATAGATCCTAAAAAACACTATTCTTGATTTCCATATTTAACCAGTTAATAGTCCATTAAATAAAAGTCCTGTTATTCTATAACTGTCAAATTTGCTGAAAAGCCTTTAATGAAAAACTTTATCAGATATGTTTTGAAAATGCAGCTGTATTGTGTCAGCTTTATAATAGAACAATTTTTTTTATTCATATAAGTCAGTCAAATCTGAGGGAGGTTGCCATTGTACTTTCTAAACCAGAAGTCAGGGATGCTGTACAAGTGGATTCCTGCACTGAGTAGGAAGTTGGAGTAAATAATCTGCAAAGTCACTGCCAGTCATTTGTAATTGCTGCAAGGATCGGAAATCACTACTTTAATTATCTTTTTCTTGTTTCCTTTCTTTAGCTATATTGCTACTTTCACCTTTTCTTTCATCTTTTTTCCCCTAACCTCTTCATATATTTTTATGTTTACTTTTTACCTATTTAAACATTTTCAATAATTATTTAAACACTTTTATTAAAAAAATAAAGCCTATTATGATTGTTAAGGGTAAGAGTTATCTAAGTTTGAGCAACTCATACTGGCTAGGTAAATGAGAAGACAACTGATTTATTTTTGCTATTATTCCCTCATTTGGTCAGCTCCTTCCTCCTTCATCTTCTTTGGTTCAACCAGAATAGTGCATGAAATTTGTGTCGAATATAAAATTAATAATTTACTTAGGTTTGCATATTCGAAGTTGTAATCACAGCTTTTTTTCAGTAAATGATTCACAGGGCAATCAAGGATGGGTTGATGGAAGCTAAGTTCCATTATTCTAGATAAAGTATACTTTTTAGGAAGTACAGCTTATAATCATTATATCCATTCCATCCATAACAAAATCTCATCCATGCTGTTTTTTTGTTACTCTCACAGTGTTCGTCTGTGGTCACAAAGAAAGAGATAGGGAGCAGCAATTATTTGGATTTTTTAAAATTAAAAACCAATGTTAGAATTGAAAAGAGATAGCCTTGAACCTGGGGCCTAGCTATTGTTTTACATGGGGAAAGGGAAATGTTGATCTATAGTTACTTTTTCGGCACGCTTCAGGAGTGAGTCAGATGGTGTGCTACTTCTGTAGAAGTTATCATATTCTAGTAGGGTTTACCTCCATTGCAGTGATATTTCTCAAATACAGTGCTTTATTTTTTTCCTAACATCTAGACAGGCTATTCAAGAATACTGGTCCTTCTGTAAATAAAATGCTTTATATGCAACCTTTTTTTGCAAGCATGTCATTTTGGTAATTAATGGAAATGCTTTAGACCTGTATTTGCAGCTAGATTGACGAAGGGTAAACAGTGCAACTAATAGAGTGTAATTAATAAGGGGGGTATTTCCTCTTCTTTTCTTTTTTTAATTGACTTTTAGGCAAGGGAACCCTTATGGCTGGTACTCAATGAGGCTAGCCTTTATTGGCGTGCACTTGGAAATGGCACCTTTGCCTTCACCTGTTTACGAAAAGCATTTAACTTGACCCCTCATGAATTTCAAGATATCCCTTTGGTCAACCTAGCAAACCTTCTCATTCATTATGGCCTTCACCTAGATGCCAGCAAGCTTCTCCACAAAGCTTTAGCCATCAATGATTCTGAGGTGAGTGATTTTTCTCAGAGAAGAAAAGCAAGATTTCTTGTCTCCACTTTTGTTCTTTCATAAGAGTTGCCAATGGAAACGTGGAAGTACTTTTATTCAAACTTTGAAAAGCAGGTTTTTGTACTATTTTGTACTAGGCTGTTACTTCTTTCTTGTATAAGGCAGGAAAACTATGAAAAATAAATTTTAAATACATAAGATGAAAGTAGCTATTTTCTAATTTGGCTTGTTTCCTTGTTGTCCAGAAGGTTTCAGATTCCCTGGAAGGATTAGAATTAAAGATGGTTTATGAACTGTACTTAGGATCCAAGAAATATATTCAATAACAACTAGATGGATTGTATAATCTCACTGTAGTACAAAGAATCTGTTTGTTTCCTTCTCATCCTATTAATTTGCCACTCCATATTTTTGGTCTTCATTTGAAATTAAAGAATGTATATAGCCTAAATTATTTTGTTTTGTTTTTTTTAAAAAAAAAAAAGCCCAGGAAAGCAATTACTGTAAAAATTCCAGTTCTTTTTACCACTTAGCAGTAGAAAAGTTTTTAAAAGATTGGGGGGGGGGAGGTTGTTCCTGAATCTCTTTTGAAAAAGTTAAAACTACATAATTAGTATATGCAAGTGAAATTCTGCCCTTCCCATGTTTCTATACTGAGAAAAGTTTGTTTTTCTCCTTTTAGCCTCTGACTTTTTTGAGCTTAGGAAATGCATATTTGGCTTTGAAGAATGTCAGTGGGGCTTTACAGGTTTTCAGAAATGCTCTAGATATTGCCACCAAATGTCTGGAGTGTGAGAGGAACCTGAAGCTGATCCGTTGTTTGCAGTTCTATCCATTCCTGTACAACATCACGTCTTCCACCTGCAGTGGTAAGCTACTGTTGAAAATATTCCCAAATTAATATCCTAACAATGTAATTCTATCTATAGAAATTAAGACATTTTCGCTCAGTAACATTTTTTCCATAGTTTCTATAGTTCTTTTTGGTCACTGTGTTTGCCTAGTGTTTCTCAATCTTAGCAACTTTAAAATGTGTGGACTTCAACTCCCAGAATTCTCCAGATAGAATGACTGGAAGGAGAAATTCTGGAAGTTGAAATCCACTCATCATAAAATTACTAAGGTTTGAGAAATACTGGGTTAGGCATAGCAATAGTTCCTGAGGATTTTTTTTTTTTCATTTAAGTCTCATTAAGAATAATTGTCTCTTTTTTTTCACCTTGGCTACTTCCAATTTCAGTATCTGTGCACATTTTCTGCTTAGATCATAGATATTAAATACTCTCTTCAGAACATTGCCTCTATTTAGGACTGTTATAATGTTTTCATATTTATTTAACAGATGCTAGAATTCATGTAGCATCATGCAGCATTCACACAGAGGGACAAAGAGAGAAGTCCAGTCTTGTTGATTAGAAGATGGTCATATATTAAATATAGGTGATATATTAAACCATGTTCTTCGGCATCTGCAATAAATTTTGAAGTTTTAGCTTCCAAACTAAACAGTGAAAAACCTAAAATAAATGTATCTCCATGCATACTTGTTCCTTAATATATTGCTTTATAATTTGTATGTCATGCCCTAATCCTCAAAATGCATACACACACATTTAATAAAAACAGCCGTTCATTCAATTTTGAGTGAAAGGCATGGTGGAAAGCATATTATTATTAATTCCTCTTAAATAATATACTCAAGCCCAGTTTATTATAAAATTACATTTTTCAAGGACTAAAGACAGATTGCAATGTCATTGGGAGTTGATTGTCTTAATGATAATAGTAATAAATTCAGATTTATTTCTTTATTCTTGATAAGTACTGAACTTAAAATCTTACTACCTAAAAATCTGGGTTTAAAACTGAAAAGTTTCAGGATTGAAGGAGCAGGACAAGAACTTCTTTGCATATACAGTTGCTTATTCTTCTCCAGTTGTATAATACTTCCATTTCTCCATTAAGTATCTATTTCTATTCTTCTCTTTTTTTTCTTATTACTTTAAATGTTATCAAAATATTTCTAGTTCTTGGGCTAAAAACAGAAAATACACATAACGCTACAGTACATCATATGGGTATTTACAGCTTATGGTTCTTAATTATGGTCCTAATATTTCATCCATTTCCAGGTTGCTAAATGCAGATACCCCTATTTAAAAACTGCCAAAGAAGTCTGCAATTAAAATCTGCATAACTATTGGGATATTTGCCTTTTTTGTGCTATATTTCTTGTCTATTTTGGAAGCAATAGCCTATTGTTATATTTTAAACACATACTAAAATAAAACCTGGGGTGTTAAGAACTATATCATTCTTTTTATTTTTTTTAAGCTGTTTTTGTTTGTATTTTTTAACAGCGGGGACAGGTATTAAGATAAGGCTTCTAATAGGAGCATTGCCAATTTTGGACTGATTTGTTTTCATGTGAATTATGCTTCTGGCTTTTATTAATAATTTTGGTCCTCGTAAATATTCAAGACCTAACTGTAGATTTATAACTTAACAGATCTAATTTATAATTTATCTATAACTGTAGATAAATAATCAAATAGATTTTACATTTAGAAGCTTCGGTAATATATGTTGTTCCCCCCTATTGCTTTTCATATGCTCTGTGACCGCAGGGGCACTGCAGTGGCAGTAACTTTTTGCCAGGGTCATACATCTCTTCGGTGCCGTCATAATTTTGAACAGTCACTGAACGAAGGTTTATAAGTCAAGGACTACCAATATTCAAAAATTATCTCACACTGCAGGATAAATATTATGATACTTTAAAGCAAATAATGCTTAAAATTAAAGAAAATATACACAGTGAATTTTGCCATAAAGAATATTCTGTATTTTTCATAAGTTACTGAATAATAACTAAAAGTATGAAATATTAATATTACTGTTGAAGAAGTGTATTTTTCCCTCTTTATTTCATTGTGACAGCAATATATACCCTAGGACCATAGTTGAACCTAATAATGTTTTCTAGTTTCCATTTTCAGTATTTAAAATAGCATATATAATTTATTAGTATACTAGATTGCTACAGTCCAGATAAAATTCTATTATACTGAAATGAACAGAACAAGTTAATAATTACTATCTTATGTCACATTGGTTTTAGTTGGAGTAAAGCATAACTAAAAATTTCTAACCCATTATAAAAAATTGTTTTATGAAAGAATAAAATAATTCATATTAAAAAACTTTACTTTTATTATAAATTAGTAAAGTAATAAATCAGCTTCTGCTTTTGTTGCTTATGTTAATGATCAGCAGTCAGAATTCATTTGTATAAAGAATTTACTACCTATATTTATTTAGGAAGTCAGAAGTGAATAATTATTCCTACAGCTGATTTTTGCAGAAAAATAAATTATGGTGAGAAAAAATAATACTTGAAATAAGATTTTAAAACTATAGTTTAGATTACAAAACTTTAAGCTGTCACCATTCAGTATTTATTCTGTCTTTTAAAGGACATTGGATGATTTTTGAAGCATTAATTAAAATTCAGGCCACAACACTGCTTATTATTCTGTTCTATATATAGCTTCAGCATAACCTGAAAAGCCTTGCAAATAGCATTTTGGAGCCTTTCTTATCTGCTGATGATGTTCATAATTTAAATTTAGAAAACCATCTTCCATGTTGGGCCTCATTTTCAGGTAATGTTGAGAACATACTATGATCTCTGTCTACGTCACAAAAAGAAAAATCCTGCTATATCCAATGATGCAGGAAGAAAGATAGGTGTAACTAATAAGGTTGCCAACTTAGCCATTACTAATGGTCCAAAGGGTGTTTTAAAGAGATTATGATATTGTTATCCATCCCAATAGATTCTTAGAGGAGCAGAGAAAAGGTTAGTGGTCATATGTCCCATTTGTGCTATATTGGGTCTAATTTTCTTTTCATGGTTTATTTATGACGCAGCTTAAATTACATTTATGAAATATAAAGTATGACCTCTAGGAATCGCCCTTATGCAAAGCTTAGATATTGGGTTTTTGTGTTATGTTGCTGCTATTGCTTTGATATATTTCAAAAGAAATGTTTCATAACTAAAAAAAATACAAAGTATCAGGAAGCATGTATTTGCTCTACTAAAATTGTGGATAAAGCTGAATTGGAGAGGGATGGAAGAGTAAAGCAGAGGAAGGAGAAATCCCACCATGCAAGCAGAAGACCAGGCATATAAAGTTGTGGCATACACTTTAAATCTCTGCTGAAAACATTGTGAATCAATGTTGATTAGCGTGTCTGCTTACTAGCATAAATGTGGCAGTTTCTGTGGAATAGAGAAGAGCTGAGCTTGGCTATAAAACAAATTGAAGTGGAGATTTATCTATTGCACTATCAAATACTGTAAGCCCAAATTCTAAGATTTATAATATAACAAAATCCATGTAAGGAAGGGCTTTGAATAACCTTCACTGTTGGAGTATTTGTGGCATAAAGCACTGTATTATGTAGCTTCCTTTGGACTACCTTTGATTTCCTAGTTAGCCTGAATCAACTGTTGGCTGTTTAAACAAGTATGTTTATTACTTGAAGACTGAACTATCAGAAATTTATTACAGTTTCCAAAGTAATAGTTTTATACTGCTTGTCAGCCAGTACATCTCAAATGCATTATTTTTACTGGTGTCATTCATTCATTCTTACTGTAAAGTTCAAGTGTCTATTATAAACAAAACCCCACAAGAATTAACCTAGATTCAATTCATATATGCTATATTTTTACATTCTTGCTTTATGTGAAAAGCACTTGTACACTTTTGCAGTGATGTTGATATATGCAGCTCATCTAATTTGTTTCCTATAAGATGCATGCAGATGCTTTCCTATCTCTACATTTTATTCCTGCTGCTACATTTTTACAAAACTTCTATGATTTGCTAAGCATTCTACAAAGCTAAAATAATTCCCATAGTTTCTTTACAATGTAATGGACATTCTACACGCAAGAAAAAGAAAGAATGGATTATTCCCTGAATTTACTGCTTCATAGGAAGAGCCTGCTTGTTTAATATGACTGCGAGATGCTGTAAATGCATACCTTGGTTACAAAAGTTATTTTTCCACCACTGCTATAACTTTGAGCAGTTGTTGTATGAGACAGTCAGTAGGCAACCATTTTAGCAAGCAAGCTGGAATTTGGGGGAGAGGAGGCATTTGTTATTAATTTAATTTGCTGTGATGTGTAAAACAAGACATATAGCAATAACACTTAGACTTATATACCGCTTCACTGTGCTTTACAGCCCTCTCTAAGAGGTTTACAGAGTCAGCATATTGCCCCTAACAATCTGGGTCCTCATTTTTACTGACCTCGGAAGGATGGAAGGCTGAGTCAACCTTGAGTCGGTGAGACTCGAACTGGCAAACTGCTGGCAGCCGAGAGGCAGCAGAAATAGCCTGCAATACTGCATTCTAACCACTGCGCCACCAGGCCTCTCAGATCTTGTTTTTAATTTAGTTTTTCATAATGTATTATCTAATTTATATGGTATCTCAAGTTTTCCACACTTTCATTTTTTCCAGAGATGGGTATGCAGTCTTCCTGAAATGCTATTTGACTTGTAATGGAGTTCAGTCATGAATATTAAGGAGGAAGGAAGAAATATTTGCCTTTTCCCTTTTAAGATTTCCTGGGTACTCTGTGGTATCATGTCAATACCATGGGAAGCTGTCATTATGCTCTTAGCATGATAAAGATGTTAAACCACCAAGGAATCTATCCAAACAGTATTGCAGGTTGACATCCATTAATCTCACAGCATTGTATATAGTTATTCTTCCCTTTAGGCCTTTTACTTCTGTATATCAATAATTTCTGTATATCAATAATTCAAGAGATGTAGCAAGTGGTTTACCCTGAGGGAATCATGTCTACAATCTCTCTCTCTCTCTGCATTTCTCACAGGTTACTGTCATGAGAAGAGTCAAGATGACAACCATGCTAAGCAGAAGTACTTTAACTCACAGGATTCTGATATCATATTAATAGAAGAAACTCTTAAAACGGCTGCTGAAGATGATTTGACAGATCAGGTTCATGGTTCAGCAAGGGATTCATCTTCTTTGACTTTAGAAAGTGAGTGAATACTCAGAATCAATATAACCACTAGGCAAAGGCAACTATGTCTGGCAGTGGATTTTTAGTGACTTGAAAATACAGCAAATACATTTAATATTTGTACATTAGTGCTAGTAAGAAATCCTGCTAAACTTTCTACTTCTGATGTAAAATAACTTGACCAGGTGATCCAGGTCCTAAAAGGTTCATTTAAGTTCAAATTCACAGAGACCGAGACTGCTGACTTATTTGTCAGAGTAACTCTGGAGCACCTAAACATAGTTTTGGTCAAAATTAGATTGCATACTAGGATGAATAGGAACAGTACAAACATTTTTCAAATTGTACTGAATTATTTGCATTTTTTATCATTAAAACATTTGCATATTGTAGGTCAAACCAATAAGCAAGTGTCTCATCTAAAGCAGAGACATGCAAGGGGATCATGTGATGGTAGAGCAGTAGGATGCATGTTATTCTGAACTTTAAAAACAGTTTATGTACAGGACGGACTTGAGTTTTGCAACATTTCATTAGTAGATTATAAAATGCATTGGAGCACAGATATAAGATCATAAAACAGATGTCTATCTTCCCAGGATAGCATGTTTTGAAGCATATTTTGGAGACTAAATCTAAAGCACTGCATAGCCATGCCAATCAGTAAAATACTTACTGATTTGGGATATATTCTACTTTAGCTGGTTTTAACTAAAGCCAAAGAGTTAAATAGGCAACTGAGTAACATTTAGTTTTATTATGAAATCAAAAAGATATTTCTGAATTAATGTTTTTAACTGAAAAACAAGGATAGCAGAGAAACTGATGGGTGAGCAGGGCACATTAATTTTAGCACAATCATTTCTTGACTGCAGAAGCCAAAAAAACTGCCTACACCATTCTCTTCCCCGTTAGCCAACCAAGACAAATGAGCAAGATGCACTTTCTGCAACTGCCAGCTCACACTGAGCTGTTCACACTGCCCTTAATGTTCTCTTTGGCCTCATTGAAGATGGCAAGTCCATACAAATCCTTTCCTTTTTATGCTAGTAGGAAATCTACTGTGAACAATTCTGATGTGTAATCCCCTTCACTTTTATATCTTACTGAAATGTTCCAGTTTCTGGAATTACTGTTCTCTTCAAATAATGGAAACATATTTCATTAAATTTTAAAAGAGAAGCGTATAGCTGCTTCAGATACATTTTTGCGTTTTGAGTGATTTCAGTGGATATATTTTAGGAAATAAAATGGAAACCCCTGCACAAGAGAGCAAGAACTTGAAAAGCAACTGAATACATTTTAATAAACTTTACATTCTGACCTCTTCAGATGGTATGTTGATAAAAATCTGTTAATCTCTCTTTCATACACACATGCATACACACTGACACTTGTATTCCATGTTAGCAACCAATAACTTGGTAACAATATATCAGATATATGTTGAATATAAAAACATACTCAGGGGAACAGTATTATGCAAAGTGCTTCAAAACAGGTTTTGAGAATTGGAAAGAAATTGTTCTTAACAGTCCAGAAAAATAGATGATTTTCACCCATGGGAATTTTAGATCTTTCTTACGTCAATGTTTTCTAGACATGGCCACAGGCAATATTTGTTTAAATTGTGTCTTTATTTTTTTTTTAAAATAATGTAGTAAGGATTCTGAACTGACTAGAATGTATGTTGGCATATTCTCTGTGAAGATGCAATTGGTTCTAAACAAAAGCAGGGAGAAATAGCTTGATATTTCTCTAGAGCAGGGGTGTCAAACTTGCAACATCATGTGACGTATCGCGACTTTTTTTCCATTGCTGGTAGTGGGGTGAGCGCGGTTTCGGCATGACGCATCCGGCCCGCGGGCCGGCAGTTTGACACCCCTGCTCTAGAGCATTGAGTGAGTGAGTGATAACAAATCAGTGAAAGCTCCTAGTGATCACATAGATTTTTCTCCATGATTATCTGTCACTAACTTGGTCCTTCAGTTCTTTCAACAGTATACCTATCACACTGTAATTGATTCCATCCACTTTGCTATTTGGTATCATCCTCTTCTTTCCCTTCCCCCTTTCCCAGCAGTAGAATGTTTTCCAGAGAGTTAGAACTTCTCATAATGTGTTCCAAATATGATAATTTGATCCCAGTCGTTTTTGTTTGAGCGAGAACTCTGGGTTGATCTGTTTGTTTTCTTGACAGTCCATAGCATTTTCAGTCTTCTCCAATACCAAAATTCAAAAGCATCAGTATCCTTTCTATCTTGTTTCTTCAAAGTCCACTGCAACCTTCAGTACATATATGTTCATCACTGTAAAATGAACTATTTTGTGTTTTGCCTTTTTATTGAAATGATATTTATTTAGTAGACTAATAATGAGTTTTTCAGGATAGGAAAAGCCCTTTACAATGCAAATTGCCTTACTTAAAAATAAGTATTGATGCTTTGATTAAGAGTATGACATGCTTTTCTACTGATCATTTGGTTCTGGAATGGCAGAATTGTCACGCTTCTTTAGCATAGCACTTGAACATAAAATAACTTTTGAACAAAGCCATATATTTTGTTGATTCTCCTATCATAGGTACTGTTATTGCAGAAAACAATGACTCAGAAGAAATAGAAAACCTGGGAGATGCTCAGATGTCTGAGGAGATGCTGGCCTTAGTGGATGAATTTGAAAACTCTTGGCCCCTTGAAGCTTTTGAAGGGGCACTGGAAGTAAAAGGCCATCGGATGGACTTGCAAGGGATCCGTGTACTCAAGAAAGGTTCTCAAGATGGACTTGCCAGCTCGTGTTTGGGAGATTGTGGAGAGGATGATGGTGATGATGGTGAAACTGAATGGGTAAGGACTCTTAATATGTGGCTAAAGGATTGAAATTTACACTATTCTAATCTTAAAAAGGATCTTTATAAAATGATGTACCATTGGTATATGTCACCAGAAAAATTCTCTAGAATGTATAATAAAGGCACTTCAAATTTATACTGAAAATGTGAACAACAAGAAGGCACATTTTATCAAGTTCAGTGGATGTGTAAAAATGCTAGAAAAGTCTGGATTCAAATACACTGATCCATAGGATTTTAAAGATTAATATACAATTGTGACCAGAGGGTGCTGGGGGTGGGGGTAATCGATGAATAAACAATTGGACAAAAAATCATGGAAATTTGTTTTGTACATGATAACTGCAACAAGATTGTTGTATATGCAAATATGGAAAGGTTTGGCACTACCCACAATGGAAGAAACATTGGCTAATATAATAAAACTTGCTGAGATGGCCAAATTTACCTCTTTGCCCAGAGAAAAGACAACATCTACATTTATTGCTGACTTGAAACCCTTTTTGGACTTTCTGCATAAAACAGAAAAGATGAACTTATGATTTATGGTTTTGATAATTAAGACAGATTATAGAAACTACAGAGTAAGAGGTAAATTTATAATTGTACTTATATTTGCAGTAAAGAATATTAGAAGTTACTTTGTATCATTTTTCTTTTCTATTTTTCTTTCCCCCTTGCACTTTCAGCTTCATTTTCTTTTCTTTCTTTTTTTCCTATATAAGTGTGTATTAGGTTTTATCTTTTGTCTTTTTTTAAAAAATCTAATAAAAATTATAGATCGTTTTTGATTTACAAACATAATTTGGACTGGAATTTCAGTTTCTAGCTGATGCAGACATTAAATAAGTTGTCACATGATTGGACCAGATTTTACAACAATTTTTAGCGCCGTCATTAAGTGAATCACATGGTTATTAACTGAATCCAGTTTCCTCAATTGACTTTGCTTGTCAGAAGACAGGTGGGAAAGTTGCAAATCATAGACACTGCAAATGTTGTAAATGTGAGTCAGTTGTTTGGGCCTAAATTTGGATCACATAACAGTGAGAATGGGCAAAGGTCATAACTTTGAGGATGGGTTGTAAATCATTTTTTCTGAGACTGTTTTAACTTTAAAGTGTGTGTGTGTGTGTGTGTGTGTGTGTGTGTGTGTGTGTAAAAATAGAGATGGACAACTCAAAACATTTTCAAGGGTGTTGCATTTTTTTAGAACTTACACGAAAGATAGATTTGGAATATTTCATTTTAATTTTGTTTCCCCTCTTTTAGCCACCACCGTTCACAAATCTCTGTTTGACCTCTTCCACCATTTTCTAGTTTTTTCTCTTTCTCCACTTTGTGCCTCCCTCTACGTAGAGAAACCCTTTTTTTATTTGCCTGTAGCTCTTTTTGCTCTCAGTACTTCTAGTTTTCCTACTTTTCTGATTTTTTTCATCCCATCAATCTTTCTATAACTCTATTTGTCTACTTTAACTTCCCCATTTACTTTGCTACTCTCTACTTTCCACTTACATTTCTTCTCAGTAATTTAGTTTATCAGTGCCAATTTATTTGAAATATTATCATAACTCTTGGCACTGGATGACTTGGAGAAAATGTGAATATAGTTTAAATCATTATCAACACCATCATGCAATACACATTCCTTTTCTTTGGAAAAAATATTGCTATTTTTCAGTTTTAAGAAGCTATTATAATGCAAATGTCAAATTGAAATTTGTTCTTTTGGCCGGACCATAAATACAGATTATTAAAGACAAAATGACTATAATGAACAGGTTTTTTTCCATCATCATAGAATAACCTTAAATCTTAAACTGTGTAAATTTAATGTTTTAATATTTTAGTTGTTTTTATATTTATTTTATAACCTGTACGCTGCCCAGAGTCACCTTACAGGGGAGATAGAAGGCATAAAAAAATTAATTAATAAATAATCACAGAAAGTGCCCTTCCCCCCAAAAAATATTTTTAAAAAATTATCTTCTTGTACGGGACTAAACTGGGCCATGTTTCATCTCTTCCCTGATGTATTCCTTCCCATATTTCCATGCATAGACATGTGCTTACTCCTTCAAAGTGTGCTTTTTGCAAATGCCTATCGCTAGCATAGAAGTAGTAGGGCATTTAAAAGCAAAACCAGATAAGACTTTGGGTCTAAAGATATGGAATTTTAGCAACTTCTAGTAATCTAATCTATTTATTTTAATACTACAGAATCATTGCCTACAAACGTTTACACTATTAATTTTCTGAGGAGCCTTCAGCGCTAAATGTGTTATTCAGTTCTGAGCTAAACAAATTATTGTTATATGCTTCTGTTTGTGCATTTGATGTATTAAGATGTGAGCAGAATTAGAGTGACTAGAATTATCAAGAAAAAGGAAACTGTCTGGAAATTGCCCTTGAAAATCAACTTAAGTCTGAAAGGAATCAGCTTAGTTCTTCATTCTTATCAGCATAGCAATATATTTAGTTCTGTTACCTTCACCATTTCTTTTAATTTGACAGATCACATTTCAAGTAAAACGTGTAAAGAAACACAAACCAGAAAATATAGACCCACAAGAACCTGTTGGAAGAATTGGAGAGGAAGGAGTAGCTGGAGAAAATGAAAACCTTTACCAAATGGCATTGGAGATCAGTGGGCCAAAAATACCTTCTCCCGGGCCACCTGGTAATATGCTTTCTTTTTTTAAGAACAAGACTAATATTTTTTTCAGAATACTAGGATACACTTGATACACACATTAAATAAGTTGTGATAAAGGCTTACTGTACACATTGTGCAGTAAAATTCTGTGCATATTCATTCGTAGATATGTCCCAGAACATGCAATGGGCTTGCCAAATATATGTGTCTAGCTTTGTAACCTTGCAACCAAAGAAAAAAAGCAAAATTCTCTCCTGGGAGGAAACTGTAGCATAGTGTTTATTTTTGTGTGATATGGTGCAACTTTTTCCAATAGCCAAAATAAAAATAATGTCCACAGAATAAACCAAAATGAAAGTGTAATTGAAATTCTTCAGGTTTAACAGATAATTGTGCAGTTAACTGAAAAAAAGACAGCTTCAGAGCTTTGATATAATGGATGTACAACTGATCCTCAAAGTTCTGGCCATCATAATATCCCAACAGTCTCACAATTACAGCTTACAATTATGATGACTCAGGGAGCCACAGTCACATGATTGCATTTGTGACCTTTCCTGCCAACTTTCCACAAGCAAAGTCTATGGGGGGAAGCCAGCAGGGAGAGTCTTAAGTCGCTCCACCCCAACTTGTGCTGGCCCTTCCGGGACATTCCCTCCCCCCATGGCACCTCCTTGCTCCATACCTAGAACTTCCACCTCTTCCTGCCTAATGATCCATGCATGTTGGTGTTATGATGGCAACCAGGACTGCTGGGATTGTTAAATGATGCAGTCACATGTGGTCATGTTTTATGAACATATTAATTAGTGATAGCAATCCCAGTCATAAACCAAGTATGTCCTACATGACATGAAGCTGTGAGGAGATAGGGCAGTGGTGGCGAACCTATGGCACGTGTGCCAGAGGCGGCACTCAGAGCCCTCTCTGTGGGCGTGCGCGCCATGCCCCGGAGATGGCAACCGTCCCTCTTCAACCAGCCGCCCGCTAACTCGCCGAGGTCCCACGTGGCCGGATGCATCCCAGCACCCATGCGCTCGCTGGCCTCTGTGTGCGGGGGCCAATGGTGTCAGGCAGCAGCCGCCCCGGCCCCTGCCTCACCTTGCCCTGTGACAATGGCACCTCCGCCCTGCCTCACCTCATCCCACAGGATGAGCCTCCTGCCCACCGCCCCACCTGCCAGAGACCCCCTGGATCTCCCCTAACCCTGCCCGGCCCCCACAGGCGTCCCTCCCCATGAGCAACATCGAGGTGATCATGCCCACCTTGGCCACACCCACCCAGTCTGCCATGACCATCACAGCCACGCCCACCTGGCACCCGGCAATAAATAAGTGGGTTTTGGGTTGCAGTTTGGGCACTTGGTCTCTAAAAGGTTCGCCATCACTGAGATAGGGCAAGTATGCCAGCTAACTGCAGAAAGGGAGGACAGGCCCATTGGGGCAGCAACATAGAGACAGAGCAGTAAGAGGAAGAAAACACTGGAGCGATTGGCAAGTAAAGTATACTTTACATATTAGTTAATTTTAATCGTAATTGTTCATATTTTTATAATGGCTGTTTTTATATTATTGTTTTATGCCACCCAAAGTCACTTCTAGTGAGATGGGCAGCTATATAAATGAAATGTGAATAAAATGTGGAAGCTGGTGCTTAGACCTTACTGAGAAAGGGAAAGAGGGATGAGGAACACCATCCTTGCCATGCCCTTTTTGCCTCTTAATACTAGCACAGATTTGCTTTAACTGAAACCTAGATTGATCTAAATTATTTTGGTGCCATTTTGGCAGGACCAGGTCCCTCCCAGGATGGTCCAGAGACATTTTGAGGCACAAGATGTTTGTTTTTAGTATAGAACAAAATACATGTTTGTTTCTTGCACATCCATAAAATACAGCCTTTTAAAATGCTTTTTTTTATTTCTTTGGTTCCAAGTCAATGCCTCTTATTTTGCTCCTGATATGCTATCAGATAGCCTATAGTAAGTACTATTCCGATAATTGAAATTCCCATTATAGAAAAAAGAATGTTAAAAATAGAAATGATTCTTCTTGTTTTCAAAAGATTTGCTTGCTTCTTTGCAGGAAGAAAGAAAGACTATCGCAGCTTGGGTTGGCCAAGTCCTGATGAGTGTATTAAGTTCCGCAGGATGGATCTTACTACTGTAGCCAGCACATGGCTAGCTGTTTCTGCTAAAAATATTGAGTGAGTATTTTTTCTATAAACAAAATTAGGTCAGTACGTAAGTGGGACAGATATGTATAGCTTAAAAGATTCATCTTAATGGGCTGGTACACCAAGTTGTGACTCTATTGTATTCTTGCACTTACTTTGACAATGCTATTATTGGAGCTAATAATCCACAGAGGTCTGAGCTTCTGTTAGTGTCTTTGTTCTAATATCAGACATGTCATCTCCAGCATTATATACTCTCTTGCAGAATATCATGACTTATTTCTTAATGGCTTCAGAAATGAGTGGAAGTTGAAGAGTGAGCAATAATTTAATCAAGTTATGTCCAAAACAAAATCTGAATAATTACAGGAATATCTCTCCAAATGAGACAAAAAATATCAAGTGAGATTACAAAATTTGCAAGGTGATGCACATGAAATGCAAGAGAAATTTTAATTTCACATTTATTTTGAATTGATCATGACAATCCAAGAAAATATAGTTTAGATTTATGTTTGATGCTGCTTTAAACCTCATTCTGAGGTATCACTCTCTCAGCCCACAATAGGCTCAGACAACAAGCCAATTAGTCTATTCCTGTCAAAAACTAATGCATCAACACTTGGTTGATCTGAAAAAACAAAACAAAACCTTGTCTCTGCATTTCCAGGGGGGAAAAAAATACTAGGGAAAGAACTGGCTGTAGTAAACCATTATTTCTGTATCAGGCTGTGATCGGTTTATAACTTTGGCCTAAAATTAACATATTACCATTATTGTCCAGTGCCCCGGGACTGACACAGTCCTATTTTAATATGAAGTCACTGAGGCATCTGTCAGCAGGGAACCAAGTATTATCAGTATGCTGATGTCACTCAGTTACACATTTCAGCTCTAGGGGAAACAGGAGGTGTGTTGAGATTCTGAGTCCCAGTAGGCTAAATCTCAAACCTAACAATACAGAAGTTCTTGGATATGAAGGCCCGCTAACTTCAGCGATTTTTCATCTTTGATTCTGCACTGGCTTATGTTTCTCTATGCAGAGTTTGTCCATAATTTAGCAGTTATGGGGAGGAGGGTCTTTGTACAGCATTTTCCACTTTTTGGAATGCTGCCCTGAGTCCAAAAAATGAGTTCCTTCCTCTTTTAACTTACATTAACTTACATGAACAACCTGACTCAAGAAGCTGTGAATGCTCCAACACTGGAAGTTTTAAAGAAGAGGTTGGACAGCCATTTGTCTGAAATGGTATAGTGTTTCCTGCCTGAGCAGGGGTTGGATTAGATGACCTCTAAGGTCCCTTCCAACATTATTATTATTGTTGTTGTTTTGTTGTTGTTGTTGTTATTATTGTTGTTGTTGTTATTATTATTATTATTATTATTATTATTATTATTATCTATTGGGAGGAGATAATGTCCTGCTCAGCTAGCATTTATTGTTTGCTTTCTTAATTTGTTTTATCTATAGGTAAGCATTTGTATATATTAATCATTAAATTTGGTGGGTAAATACAAAAATGACATTCCCCAGATGGCATCTGTAGAACCATTTTATGAAGCTGCCTCTGGTGGAATACAGTTTTTAAATCAGGTATGTCTGTCTACTAAAATATGCTAGATATCTGTGGAGTAAGCATCAAAGCCTAATAAATATAATGCAATAATAAGTGAGCAGCAAGGATGTCGTACTCCAGCAGACTGTATTGTCTGGAACTTCTTGCTCACCCACTTGAAATCCATCCTACTTTAGAAAGCAGAGCATTATGCTAAAAAGTACAATGTTCTTGGATTCAGACATTGTTCTTAATCCATCCAGTTTTGTAGCAACACTTAGCTGACCATAACTAAACAGTATTCAATGTACTTGGTATTTAAAGAGGAAATTCGATTACCAGAAAAACCCAAGGCTAGCTTAGGAATCAAACTCATGTACAGGAGTCTTTCCCTTCCCCTTGACAATTCACATATAGGAAAACATTTTATTGCTTTCTCCCTCTAGTATAATTTCAGAATGATGTAACAAAAAAAGAGAACTGGAGTTAACTACCTGCTGTTCACATAAACCTTTTTGTGTAAAGGAATGTTCCAATAGGATAGAAACATTAGAAAATCTTTTTCAGAATGTGAGTCAGGTGTACAGCTTCTGAAATAAATCTCAGTTAGAATTGGTTTCAATTTTGTTTAATACACTGATTTAGATATATAGATGTATATGTTTCCTTTCATATCTTAACAATTCTTTGTTTCTCGTAGCATCACAGAGCACATTGATTTTGCCACTCCCCTGCAAGAGCCCGCCATGGAGCCTCTCTGCAATGCCAACCTGCCTGCCAGCATGCATACATTGGATCACCTCCATGGTGTTGCCAATCGAGCCAGTCTTCATTACATGGGAGAGAGTCAACTGAAAGAGGTAGGGTTGTGCTCTCATATGGGCTTGGGATTGACCTAAAAATCGCATGCTTGGAACAGACTCACTTGAAATCAGCATTACTTGATTTATTCATGAGTTGCTGGTTTCAGTACATCCATAGGAAGCTCAACTGATGGCAAGCTGTAAGTCTTTTTCTAGACAAATGTTCACTATGGTTAACAATTTCTCAATCCTCAATTGAGGATTCCAGATTTGTAAATCTTAAATCATTGAACTAAAACATTCTTAAAGCTTTTTATATGTGCGGATTTGGAAATAGCAATTTTTTAACCATGTGTATTCATTACAGAATAGAAATCGGCAAGAATACTGAGTTCAGCCTTTCAGAAGGAAAGAAATTGTATCTCTTTCTGTCAGGCATTTGATAGAAATTAGAATGTTTGTTTCTTTCCTGATTCACAGGTACTGCAGAATCTTGGAAAAGACCGATATCCACCACAGTCTTTAGAACAAGTTGGCACTCGAATAGCCAAAGTACTTGAAAAGGTAGCTGCAAGTTTGTTTTCCCAGTTTTAGTTGAATAATAGATGTGGTTGTGATATGTAGGATTCTCTAAACACCAGCCATCCCTCAAAGTAGTAAATTCCAAGTGTGTTCCAATTACAGTTCCGAAAATTGCCAAAATAAGAGCCGAATTGCAAGCCCACATGTATAAGGAGAACAAGGTTGGAAAAGGCTGATTTCTACAGATTAAATTAGAATTGATCCACCTTCCTGCTTATTTGCTAATTAGAAAAAGAATAGGTATCTGGGGAGCAAGATCAAAACCATCCAGAGTACAGTATCATCTTTGAGGCCTCTCACTTCAAGAAAATGACTTGTCTGTAATATAGTCATAGCAAAGATGGGTTTTTTCTTCATAATACCTGATAGAGACACTCTAGCACCAGCCTTACTGGAATGTTTATGCTGGAGTCGATAGTGTCCAAATAATAAGGAAAATGGCAGGCTCTAAAAACCAAAGAAGATACACTGAGTTCCTTCAAAGTACTTTCCTTTATTTTTCTTCACCTGTAGATAGAATCTTGCCAAACTAAAACAAACTAAAGACATACTCTGAGAACTCTTAGAGAAGAGCTGGATTGATCGTCTTACCTCCCAACCAAACTATCTAAAGTTCGCTGTCTCTTGGTCCTCTGGAATGCAGCTTCTCCCTCCTGGGAATCCAGACTACATTCTACCACAGAAATAAAGATCAGTAATGCCAGCATGGAGTAACTTAGCATTTAGTAGAGCTTGGTTTTTTTTTCCATTTCACATTTTAATATAATGTAAATCCATTTTTGATATTCAATAAATTGTAAAATCTCTCACAAAAACTGAAACTAACAAAAATATATATTTACTTAATTTGTATGCTATCCCTGCAGACTCAGGGTATATAAACTTATAAAAAATACCTCAAAACATCCACCTACACGTAAACATCTAAAATTGCATGTACCTGCAATTCTACCTTTAAGTTACAGCATGTCCGTCTCCTGTGCAAGATGCATCAATTAAGTCTTCAAAGTTTTTCTGAAGCTTAGGAAAACCATTGGTGAAACTGGAAACTGAAAGCCTTCAATGAAAACTTTACTTCCTGCTATCAAAATGCCTTCTTGACACTAGGTTTTACAATCCAGCTTAAGTTCTCAAAGCAACTTGCTACCACAATATGTTCTGGCAGCAAATACAGTTATCTCAGTAGTAGCCGAGGATGTCCTAAAATGGAATATGAAATGGAAATGGTTAGCTAGCACACAGACAGAGTGGATATTTTTAAAACTTTAAAGAACTGTAAGAACACACCTTCAGCTGTGTTCAAAAGAGCATCTCCTTATACTTTTAGAAAGATGGGCTATAATATTCTTTATCTGGTGAGGTTTCTCAGATATGTTCAAGGACTTAACAGTTATTGGAGAAGTCCATCCAAATTGTACAAGTAGATAAAAATAGTTTCATCTCTGTTTTCTTAAGGAGCATAGTCTCCCTATTACATTTCACCTATAAAAGATCTTTCTGACCACTACTCTAATTTGTGTCTTTATATACAATGCTAGAACCAGAAGTGCACATAAGGCTGCAAAATGTTTTGAAAAATCAATCACTTTGTCACTGACAGATGGAGTTCTTCCCATAAATGCCAACTTTGCCAATAACATAGCTCTGTTTTGTCTACATTCAGGCTGATTTTGTTCAGCTCTTGATTGCATAATGAATTAAGTATATAGTTACATATCATCGGAATATCTTTTATTCTTTGCTTCTGATCCAAGAGCATTATATAGATATTTAATCAATATTCTCTTCATGTCTCCACCAAATAAGAATAGAATCTATGATGTGTCTGCACACTTCTAGCCAAATAAAAAGTGATTAATGGAGTAAATCATTTTATTGTGACAACTGGGGTTGATTATTAGCTTATAGAACAGTGATGGCGAACCTTTTAGAGACTGAGTGCCCAAACTGCAACTCAAAACCCACTTATTTATCACTGGGTGCCAGGTGGGCGTGGCCCACTGGGTGGGGTGGCTGTGGTGGTCATGGCAGACTGGGTGGGTGAGGCCAAGGTGGGCGTGATCACCTCGATGTTGCTCGTGGGGAGGGACGCATGTGGGGGCCAGGCAGGGTTGGGGGAGATCCAGAGGGTCTCTGGCAGGTGGGGCGGTGGGTAGGAGGTTCGTCCTGCGGGGTGAGGTGAGGCAGGGCGGGAGTGCCATTGTCGCAGGGCAAGGCGAGGCAGGGGCCGGGGCAGTTGCTGCCTGACACCATCGGCCCCCACACACAGAGGCCAGCGAGTGCATGGGTGCTGGGATGCATCCGGCCACGTGGGACCTCGGCGAGTTAGCGGGCGGCTGGTTGAAGAGGGACGGTTGCCATCTCCGGGGCATTGCGTGCATGCCACAGAGAGGGCTCTGAGTGCCACCTCTGGCACCCGTGCCATAGGTTCGCCACCACTGTTATAGAATATTAGGGAGCAAGTAGGAGCAGGCTAAGTCTAGTGGGAGAAGGCTCTGAGTTACACTTGTTTTCATCAGCCATTCCTTTTATTTTTACAAAAGAACTTCTATCAAATAATACATTACAACGAATTATGATAAATAACTTTAATCCCAGCATTTTTTCCTAAAATAGGGATGTTCTTCAATCGCTAAGTCGTATCTGACTCTTCGTGACCCTATGACCATAGCCTGCCAGGGTGCCCTCTTCTCCACTGTCTCCCAGAGTTTGTCCAAATTCATGTTCATTGTATCAATGACACTATCTAACCATCTCATCCTCTGCCCTCCCCCTCTCCTTTTGCCTTTTTCCCAACACCAGGGTCTTTTCCAGTGAGTCCTCTCTTCTCACTCGGTGGTTACGTATTTGAGCTTCAGTTTCAGTTCTAAATATTGAGACTGTGCAGGTTCTAAGCTTGAAATGCCTAAAACTGCACAAAACACTTTGGGTTCTGATGTTTGGTCTCAAAATCAGGAGTAGCAGAAAAAATTGTTCTGTGTAATTTTGAGTGTTCTAGTGTCCTGCAGTTGTAGCTATTGGTGCAGGGGTAGGCAACCTTGGCTCTTTTATGACTCGTGGACTTCAACTCCCAGAATTCCTGAGCCAGCATGGCTCAGCTTGGAAACCTCTCCCTTTCCCCTCAGCGTGGCTGGCTCAGGAATTCTGGGAGTTGAAGTCCACGAGTCATAAAAGAGCCAAGGTTGCCTACCCCTGGACCGTTAGAGATAGTTAAAAGTAGATAGAAGTATGAGAGAATCAGTTAAGTATATACTGCGTGCTTGGATAAGTTCATTATTATTTTTTAAATTCTTTGCTATTGGGAACTTACAGTCCATGTGCTGTAATGTAATGCTGTTTTCCTTATGTGTTCTCTATTGTATTTCTTTTTCAGGCAGGTTGCCAAATGCAAACACATGCATGTGCATTACAGATAGTGTTGCTACACTTTTGAGCCGTCAGGTTGCCAAATGCAAAATCTGTATTACTGTGTTAGTTGAGCTTTGCAGACAGATTGCCAAATGCAAAAAAAAAAAATCGTACACAGTACATGTACATTTAAAAAAGCCTTCAAGCCCAATGTTTGAAGCATCATTTTGCTGCTGTTACATTGTTCATCGTGTGCTGAAGTGAATTCATTATTGTTGTTTGTGGGTTTGGTGCTGTGGATATGCAGGCAAATTGCATGCAGCATGTTTTAATTGTTGATTCCATTGATATATGAGAGCATTATATTTTTAAATATAGAAAATTTGTCAAAAGCCAGGCTCCATAGACTAATCACAGTATGTTCTATTAATAGGTTTTCAGAAAAAAATATTACTGTACTTACTGTACTTAGGAACATTCAAACAAGCATCAAACAAATAAGGAAGTGTTTAGAAGAAAATGAGACCCTATTCAAACATTTAATTACATTACATGGTATATATTATTCCAAAGGAGCTGCCAGCTGCACATATACAGCCAGCTTCTGATAATAAATTCAAGATATTTTTTGCAGTCATAAATCTTTCCCCAAAATAATACAAAGTTCACTATAAACTCAAAACTTTCTGGGCAGAAAACAGGTCCATCTTACTTTACCAAAGATTTTGGAGTGACCAGTCTTGAGTTCAAGAAGATCAGAGCTTCATTTCAAAGTGCAAAAAAAAGTTTTATCTTGTTTTCTCAGAATAATACCAGTTATAGGTTCCTCTTGAGTTTTTTGAAAATTTGGGGATTTCTTAGATTATGCCTATACAATTTGTGAAAGACCATATTGATAATTTGAGAATAATTGTGGGCTGTCAAGGAACATCTGGTGATGAACTGTTCAGTGGTGGGCAAACCAGTGGAAGTGCTGGAGCTAATGGCGTTGGTGAGAACAGGAGGCATTGGAGGGACTTACCAACCTGTCTTTCAAGGCAGCAGCAATGGTGGATTTATTGAATTTTTAAAAACACCAGCAGGCCACACAAGGCTGCTTGGCAGGCTGCATCAGAAGCCCTATGAACCCTGAGAGGTAGAGGGTACCAATTCAAATAGCTGAGAGCACTATAGTCATTGCAGAACCTCAATTCTCCTGATTTTATATAGGAGTGGCTGTGAGTGAAGTGAAAGGATGAATGAACTCCCATCTGGAATATTTTTTGTGGGTGTGCAAAATTTTGCAGAGTTACAGCTTCGGATTCTGAAAGAGAGTATATCTACCTCACTGAGATCTTGACCTCAGGAGCCAGATGATAAGATAAGATAAGATAATCGTTATTGCAATTTTTTACTATGAGCATACTGGTCCACATTAAGAATGAAATTCTGTTGCCTGCTCTCGAAAGAAAGTATATATCTATCCATACACATACATACCAACATATACACGTGCTATATACATAGCGGAAAGAGGAAACTTGAGAGAGTCTAGGAATAGGACAGTCACAGGGATGATGTGGTGGTAGCTGATCAACTTCCTGATATCAGTCTGAAAACATCATTGAAGTTTGTATTTTTAACTGGAAGTCTGATCATATTTTCATTTCTATTTTGATTGCTAGAACCACTGGAGAATTAAATAGAAATTGATTCTCAATGTTGTGTGAACTGAAGCATGCCATTCGTTTTGCCTAAATGATTTGAAGATCATGTTTATGGAGCTATGCAATATCATCCAGACTGCTAGTCCTAGTATTAGGCATTGACCATCAATTGTTTTCATAAATACAGAAGGCACGGTGGAGTGCCTTCCAGAATCCCATGAGCCTCCACAAATGCCCATGAAAGTACTGGTGGTTTCAGAATCAAGTCATACTATAGAGCTGGGCAATCAGGCATCTGGATCCTTACAAGTAATATCAAGTGCTGGCTAAATATTGTACCTGGGATTGAATCTAGCTGAGCAGTTGTGGTTCCCCAGTCTTGAAACGCCTCTAAACCAGATGCAGCCTATTTCTTGGCATATGGTGCGTGTTGTGACCCAATGCCCTTGGCCCCCTTTTTTCTGGAGATAAATGAGATCTTGTTGTTGCATTGGTTCTAAGAGATATGGTTGGAGATCCCTGCATTTGAAAGGAAGATTGTATCCAAATGAGATCTGGACAGCACTAGTCTTAATTTTAACATATCAATCAATATGTTGGTATCAGTAGCTCAGGCCTTACAAGGAGGAAAGGCATTCCACTCAGGTCAATTCATCCAGGATCTCATCTGCAAGTCCTTTCTGGGAATAATCCATCAGAACCTCCTCATTCCACTCCAGGTCTTGTACTAAGAGCCTGATGTCATTTACATAATCAGCTGTTGACCAGCTTCCCTTATGTAGCTCTCTAATGCTCCATTTGCTGTAACTGGTTTTGTTGAGTCTTCATACTTCAACTTGAAATGCTTGACAAATTAAACAGTAATTATTGGAGTTGCAGATCAGTAGCTCATTTTGCAGCTCAGCCAGGGAATAAGGTGATAACAACACCAGCTTTAACCTGGTCTGTGAGAAAGTCTTCAGGAGATTATAGCATAGTGCTGGAGGCACTCATAAATTCTGTTACTTGGTCAGAGAAGCTGTACATTCAGTTCAACTTGTAATTCCTCAATTTCAGTGACTGAAGTTGAAGGAGTCAACTCCTTTGATGTGGGGGTAACAAAGAGTTTGTTCTGTGTTGTCAATTACACACACATAACTAGCTTCTATTGCAATTATAAATCAGCATAAGAAAACAAGCATTTAGAAAAAGTGAACATAAAGACAAATGTCAAATTCAGGGAGATTCAAAAATAGTCTTTTTTTTTTCAATCCAAGGTTCTAAATAATCCAGCAACAATCTACCAACAGGGGGACGGCTAAGAAATTTGAATGTTGTTTGCCAGTAAGAGCCAGTCTAATCCTAGGTAGCAGCAAATGTTTCTCTCCTAGGATGCAAAGAAAAAATATCTGCTGCAAACTCCATGTGGTGTGCAGAAGGACTTCTGGCAGGTTCAGCTCCATCCCAACTCTACCCCGAATGAAGGGATTACAGGGTCATAAAAAGGGAGGGTTCTAGGTAATCCAGCAACAATATACAGACAGAATCAAGGGTAAGAAATTTGAACGTAGTTTGCCAGTTAGAGCCAGTCATGAAATCAATCTCTCATATAAAACCCTTACCACCATCTTAACTGATTGAGTCACACTTTCTTGTAGGTAGATGGGTTGAGTTCCTTAGATATTCTGTTCATAATTTGCAATGTGTTGCTGGGCTCAGGACTTTGCCTAGCTCTAGCTGTGAGTTCAGTGACTTATTCTGTAGCAGGGTGGATAATAATCGATGATTTTTTTAAAAAAAAAAATCAGTTTTTTTTTTAATTTAAATCGAATTTCTTTTATTTTTATCAACTTTATTTTAATAAAATTCTTTTGGAGTAAAAATCTATCTAAATATAGTTTAAGATACATTAATAATTTAGGTTATTAAGCATGAAATGGAGCTTAGTTATGTAGCATGAGGCTGTATATTGTGCAATGTTTACATTTTTGGTAAACTCATTCAATGAATCCAAGCTCTGCAAGCTGAGATAACATGCACTGCATTGATGCATTCACACAATTTCACCATGAGATAAATCATAAAACAAAGTTCAGGAATATTCCTTTATCCCATTGTTTTGCAAATTTATGTACATTACGAACTGTATGATTGTTTGAAGAGAAATGCATCTATACCGGGCTCTAAGTGTTTTAGTTAAATAAAAGAATTTGAGTAGTTTTCCAACTATGTGTGATTAACCTATTAATCTAAAATCAGTTCTGATATCGCTGTTTTACTAACCTGACAGCTTATTATTCTGAATAGGAAACTTTCATTTTGTTTGCAAATAATATTAAAGATTCTATCTACCAGCAAGAATGAGTCCTTACATTTAAAGAGCACCTGTCATTTCAGATCCATCATGGCAGCACCTGTTAGGGGGCATCCAGTCACCTGTTGCCTGCCACGTCCCTCACCTTGTTGTGTCACTGCCGCATCACCAGCCGTCCCATTAAAGTGAGTGGGACTGCCGGTGAGTCAACAGCGGGTCAGAGGAGGAGCCGCTGCGGGACAGAGATGACAGTTGCTCTTTAAAAATTATGATTTAAAGGCTTTTTTACTAGTGATTTCAATCATGATTTAAATCAACTTGATTTAAATACTCGGTCCGATCAAGTTCTTCATCTTCTGTATCTAATGATTCAGACTGATCTCTAACAGACATCTTTTTATTTCCTTTTTGGAGTATGTCAAAGTCTCAAAAGCAGTTCACACAACCATGCAGTTTTTTAGGGAGACCACCAGTTCTTTGTCCTGAAAGGAATACCCATATACTTAGTGTCTATCCCGAGCTCCCTATCTGCCTCCTCACCCCATCATCATCTTACTACTTCGGGACTCTCCATTGGAGAAAGGCTCTCAGAACACTTGGATTCTTAACCCCCCTTGGAACCTTCAGGGATTCCTGCTTTTATTTATCAGTCTACCTATTATGTAATTATTATTTTTCAAAGCAAAGCATCTCTCTCCAACACCACACTATTTTTTCCAAGAAAACTTATTACAAAGTAAAAGCTGCAGATGAATTTTTTTTTGTTGTGAAATGTGTAAAAAATACATCAGTAGGGTGCAAGTACAGAACATCCTATAGCAGTGATGACGAACCTTTTAGACACCGAGTGCCCAAAAACCGCCCCGCCCACCCCCGTCCTGCTCCCACTCCACCCCCGCTCCGCTCACCCGCAGGGCCACCTACCACCTCCACGGCCCGCCGCAGATTGCCCAGGTGGCCCTGCAACACCATGGTGGCTACGCCCTCCACCTGTGTCCCACAGCATCATCTGTGTGCGATGGGGCACGAGGGCGGAATCTTGTCCCTGCTGCCCGGCTGCTATGTCCTTGGCTGCGCTGCTCCGCATGGGCCACGCCCGGAGGTGACTCTCCTCTGGGAGGGCTGCTGGTGAGAGGGCCATGGGGGGGGCTGGGGCGACGGCGCACCTGCCCACAGAGAGGGCTCTGCGTGCTGCCTCTGGCATGCGTGCCATAGGTTCGCCACCACTGTCCTATAGGCTAGATTAGGACGGCCATGTCTTTCCATTGATCTGTGTTTGTGGAATAAGTGCTGATTTATTGATATTGGTCTGTAGTCTGTTTTGTGCTTTGATTTTTCTGTGAGGAGGGTGCATGTCTCACCTCCCTCTTGTGGAAATGTGTAGCTGGGTGTTTTGCCTATATAGATATATACATATAGATATTCTCTGAGGATCGGCTGCTTGCCTTTTGTGGAGTAGTATTTTGTTGTGTTTTGTGCGGTAAATATATGTCTTGGCTATTTGGGCTCAGACTCCACCTTTACTTTGTATTGAAGTTCTTGGAGAAGTTACTTTATACTTTAATATAGCAGTGTTTTTGATTTCCAATTCAGTAGCTATTGATTGAATGGACAATCTCTAGAACTTCAAGAACCATTCTGTGAGAGTGGCACCACTGTAGTTTCAACATTCCAAATGCACCCACTAGTTCAAAAACAGATTCTCAAGGAATTGGTTTTCAGTCACCACAAAGTGGCAGTATTTCACTGCTAAGCAAAAATCACAAGTTTTTACGTTGAAATAAAAATTAAATTACTTGTAACCAGGGCTTTTTTTCTCATAGAACGCTCAGAACGGAGTTCTGGAACCTTTTTTGGATGGAACCTTGTAGGGTAGGCAAAGTGGGTTGTATGACATGTGTGAGTTCCGGCACCTTTTTTTTTTTTTTTACAAAAAAAGCACTGCTTGTAACCATAATAAAGTTCGACATACATGCTCTGACAGTATGGCTCCCTATACAAAGTGGACCTTACTAACAAAGAGGTGTTCCGAGTTTCTAGATATTTGAATAAGACTGGCGTGGTAGTGAAAACTAGTAAAAGCATGAAATAAATGTCGTCAGACATCTGGTGAACATTTTCCTTCTTTCTTGTGTTTTGTGCCAGAATCAAACTTCTTGGATCCTTTCCAGCATGGCAGCCCTTTACTGGAGGGTAAAAGGTCAAGGGAAGAAAGCAATTGATTGCCTGCGGCAAGCCTTACATCACACACCATATTACATGAAGGTGGGTGTAATAAACAATACTGGAGACAATATGTCTGTGATTACAGTTTTCATTTTATATTTAGCAATATATATGCTTTCACTGATTTTAAGGATTTTATAATGATGTTCGTATAAAAGAATTATGGAATAGTCAACTTTATATGCTCTGTCATCAACACTTTGATAAAGTATATAAATGGGAAACTACCTTCACAAAAGCAGGGTACTTTTCTGGCTGTTCTCTTTCTGCACCAAATAAAAAGTAGCCACAGGAATTCAAAGTACAAATTGGAGCTAAATGCGGGGGGGGGGGAGCAGACCCCTGCAAGTGAATGTCCAGTCTAATTAGGTTTACAATAGACAGAAGAATAAATTTTGAATGAACTATAATCTCACTTCCCTAACAAGCGGAACAAGTTTAAGATCCATCTATTATATAGAAATGGATTGGTTTTTTTAAGTGTCACTTTAAAAAAAAAAAGTGTCCTCTTATCTTCATTGATTTAATTGATTGATGTTAATTGCAGACATTTTTCCGTAGACACTTTGTTGGTTAAATGAGGCAGGAGAACTTTTGCATGGAACACTGTTTTTTCTCCCTTACTAAAATCTGTATATCAGGAACAAAATACACTGCTGATTTTTTTAAATACCTGTTATTTTAAATAACTTGATTTTTTTAAAAAAATTTTTTACCTCTTATTGGATTTGTTCCACTTTTCTTCTTTTCAGGATGTGCCTCTCATAAGTTTAGCAAATATCTTCCACAACGCAAAACTTTGGAATGATGCTATCATTGTGGCTACAATGGCAGTAGAAATTGCCCCACACTTTGTCGTCAATCATTTCACTTTGGCTAATGTTTATGTAGCAATGGTGAGTAAATAATTGCTAAATTCTGATTCATGTCTTTTTATAGCATCTTGAGTCTGAGTGACACAGAAGTTTAAAAACAGGAGACAGCAGTCCATACCGACAGCATATAATAGCAGTTTGTAAAATGAAAGAAGTTTTTCAATAAATTTAACTGCACCCCATCTCTCAATGTAATATTTGAATATGCAGAACCTTTTGAACTTTGCTTTGGGTTTCTCACCCATACTTTAATTTGGGGAGAGAATAAGTTGTTCTCAGCATCTATGTGAGATTTTTTATCTTGGAATTGAATGCTGAATCTTCACCTGTCCCCTAGGCCAGCGGTCCCCAACCTTTCTGCCTCTGCGAACTGACAGTGGCGGGGAAGGGAGAAAGGATGGTTTCATGCACACACGCAGTCTTTGCACAAATGCAACTTTACACGCTCCATGCCGCTTGCGTGGCCTGGTTCCCAATGTGCCGGGTTGGGGACCCCTGCCCTAGGCTGTTCTTTTTGAGACCAAAACCTAACTATTTAAATCCTTCATACGTTACAGAAACTCAACCTGCGGGGAATCCCCATTTGATATGCAGTCTCTTAGAATAAGAAATCATATTACTGGCATTTTTAATCATGCTCCTCTTAATGTGTTTTATATGGTTGAGCCACAATTCTGGCAACACTAACTCTTCTATAATCCCTGGAGCCATGATGCACATAATCTTCTGCCTTCATCAATCAGCGCTGATCCTAAAGGATATATGCCCCTTTCTTTGCCATAGGGAATATGGGAAAAGAATGCCGGTTTCAACCATGATTGAACCAGGTTCATCAGCCCATCAGACTGTGAAACAAATACTCAAGGAGTATTGAAAGCTACTCATTTCTATTGTGCCCCCTCTGTATCCTGAGGCATCTGGAGCTTTGCAGGGCTGCCTCAGTGGACACAGCCTTCTCCATAAAGCCCTAGATATTGGTTCTCGGGGCAGGCAGCAGAATAGTCTTGGCATCATTGGTTTCATAGAGAATATAATGAAGAAGAATTAGCTACCTATTTGTAACTGAGGTTCTTCTAGTAGTCATCCATGAATTCACATAACCTCACAGTCTTAGATGTGTGATTGCTTTTCACTCTCTTGGTTTTGTCATTGCTATTTCAAAATGGAGAGGAAGAAGGAGCCACATCTGGCTGTATAAATATGTGACAATAGGACTCCCAACAAAAGTACTTTAACTGTGGGATATCCCAGTAGCATTAATGTGCAGGTGCAGAACCTCTTAACGTGCACATTCAAAGATACCTACTAAAACTAGGTATGGGTCAGTAGCTACTTCTTCCCAGGTTGACCATAATAATAAATAGGGTTCAATTTAACTGAGGAAATAGAAATTTAATTGAGGAAGTGGACATATATACACTTTGGATTTTGACCAAGGAAAGGGAGAAGAAATAAAGAAGAATTAAACAAGTTTGTTCACTAGTACTAAGTTATAACGTAATGGCTAATTAGCCATATTGGGCAGCTGGAAGACAGAATATATTTCTAATAAAGTAATGAGTATTAATACTTGCATAGTTGTGACCTAAAAGTAACAATATTGTATTTGCAGTTGAACCTTTGTAGTATTCTGCACTGAAGTATTACACATCATTCTACTACAAGAAAATCCATGTAATCTACCATGACAGGGGGAAAATATTTTTTTTTTTAAAAAGAAAGAAAGTCTTGTTTGTTATGTTCATTTGCCTGGGTTTAATATTCTAATACTTGAAGATACTTACTTTGAGATTCAGCACTCTATCCCTAATAACAAAGTATGGTATATACCGTTATAAGATATAACTTACTTTGAATGCTGATCATTTTGGATCTTGGATTCCTACAGGAGGAGTTTGAGAAGGCAATGCGGTGGTATGAATCTACACTGAAGCTTCAACCTGAATTTGCACCAGCAAAGAATCGAATTCGTGCCATTCATTGTCATTTACTCATGAAAAATGAAAGACATTCTCCTTAAATATTACAATCTTCTTCCTTTTTTTTCCAAGAAAGCAAAATAATTGTTCAATAATAGACTTGAAATGAGGTGAGCTAATAGAAATTGGAAAATACTATTTCTAGTAAGAATCGAAGGTCAGTTATATTATTCAGAAACAAGAATATCTTTGGAGAAACTATAGTAAATATTATACCAGACAATTGTATAAATAAATATTGAGCCCAGAGAATTTCCACGTGCCTGTGACCCAAAAACCATTAGATTTTCCACAATACTTGATTGGATGCCAGCATAAAATTTAACCTGCTTCTTGTCTTAGCACATCTATGAAAATGCAAAGCACTTCATTGCACCAGACACTATATGTAAGAGGAAGGCATAATTAACTTTTCATCCATCAGGAGTTCATATTCTACTTCTTCACCCAGTCCATTCTTTAGCATTACCAGGTCAGAGAAAGATATTGAGATAAAGCAGGAGATTGCAAATCATTTTAGTATTTTAAGAACAAGCAGCCTTCTATCTATTGTTGCTTTTATTGGGGGGTGGGGGGAATAGTGAAAACAACATTGTGTGAAATCATTTATATTATGGTTTACAAGAAGAAAGAAAAATAAGAAAGAAATGTAACTTCAAAGGTTTTTTTTAATCCATTATATATTAGAAGCCCTTTGCAGCCTTTAGCCTGTCTTTACTAATTCTTTTACCCAACTGAGTGTAAATTGCAAGTGTTAAAGGCATACGCACACATGTTCTTTCTCTGTATGTCTAAACGCTTAAGCGAGACAGAGCATGTTAGCAAACAGGACAAGTGGTCTGTTTCTTAATCAGCATCCAGTTTGGTCAACAAAAAGACCAAATTGCAGATGTCATTGTTGAATCAACAAGGGCACAAAACTTGAAGCAGAAATAAACAATTATTAATAAACAGAATTTTGATTCTTCTTTTTTATGGTAAAATGTGTGTTACATGATACACTAGTACCTTAGCCCAAAATTCCACATTCCGTTATCTTTATTAATATACACATTTCATGAGGTAAGATTTTTGCTTATATATGTAGAAATGTCACTTGATTTTAACTCCATATTTCTTACATGATAAAATATCTAAAATTTTATTCAAAGGAAGGAAGCAGTTACAGAGTTATTTCAAGGAGAAAAATAGTTGGTAGAGTTTCAGCTTTGCTATTATAGTTGATTTGCTCTACAAAAGAGAGCCATGAGGCTGGTTACTAAACACATTAAGATGATTTGTTTAGTTCTAGCTGAACACAAGGCATGATTCTGGCCAGTTGTGATTTATATATTAAATCATGGGTAAGTCACAGTTCAGCACAATATGTGAATCCAGGCAGATATTCTGTTAACCCAGCATCAGCAGTTCCACTGCTTTTCCATTTCTTGACTAGTAACACACAACTTGGCTAAAATCAGTTAATTCAAATTCATAGAAAAGTTTCCTGTATTATCTAAAACTCAGTTATAAGGAAAAGCTGTGTATTTCTCTTACAGACAGATTCTATTATATTGGTAAAATTTGAAAGCTAAATTTGGTACTCTTTTCATTTGAGTTGAATTAAATTGGATTAATTTGAATCCAGTGTTTGTTTTTTACTCAGTCCCAGATTTTTCAAAGACAGTGGTTCAAATACAGTTTGATGAGAACCTGTTAAAAAATTTAAATGAGATAGCTCAATATCTGGCATACTGTAGTTTTTTTAGCAGTTGTTGCAATCAAGTTTAAAATACTGACATTCTTTACTGCCAATTATACACTTCAGAACTCTTAAAATGTGAGAAATCTGAAAATATGGTGGTATTGCCTAATCCAGTATATAGATGTTCATGTTTCATCTTTGGTGTCTAGAGCAGGAAAATTAACTCAGTTTTAAATAAAATGTGAGAAGAACTGTAAATAAAATGTGGGGAAAGTACTGACTTAATGCAAGATATAACAAAAGATGAAGTGGGTGGGGTGAGTTACAGGTTTATTCCCATACATGAGTGGAATATGCACATATACTGTATTTTGCAGAGGAGAAATCAACATTATTACAGTTTATGTGTGTTTGTATACATATACATACATTACATTAATACACTAGTATTGCTGAATACCTATATGAAAAAAAGATATTGCAAATCTGTAGCCATTACTTGAAGTCTTCCTAACTAACATGCCTCCTTTAAAACATGCACTCTCATTCTCCCAACTACTCTCCCTCCATCAGTTAAGCTGTAGAACAACAGATTGTGATGAAAATAGCTGCCAACACATCTGGAATCCTCCAGGTGGCAGCTTGAACCCATATTTAGCATCACTTTTTCTTTAAGACCCTAAAAATAGATACTCCTGCATAAAACAGGATGGGCAGTTCCCTTACCTCCAATAGCTAAATATAGGAGAATGCTTCTACTTCTTGCTTGAATGAAAACCATAAAAATGGTATCTATTTCATTTTCATACATCTGGGTGCGCCATTTTGTGATGGTTTCTTTGTTTTGATTTTTAAGCAGGGGTGAGCCGAGTTTCTCAGGGCTGAAGTAGATGAAGAAAGCCAAATACCTCATTTTCTCTTTGTCTTTTTGACACACTGTGCAGCAGGCAAGGGAAATGGGATAGGTATCTCATATTAAAAATCCAAACTTAACCCTCAGAGGATTTTGCAAGTAGGCCATGGACTGCCTGCAGCCTTAGAATCACAGGTTGTCCATTCCACATCTCTGTTTCACTAATGCATTCTGAATTTACAAACACAAGTGCAAACACAGAGTATCTTACACAGGTTTTTGGCAATAATAAATTTACGATATGCATGGAATCTTCCCTAGGTACACAAGATGTACCTAGTGTGGTCCCAAGTATCTCATGATTCACTTGAAGCTGGCCAGTGATCATTAATTTGACCGGTTGTTCCTTTTGTTCCCCTTGATGTGAGTTTCCTTACTATACTATTCAGCTGTAGGTAAGTTTAATTTTTAACTATACATAAAGGATATGCCAATGTGGCCACCTTCTTTGGTATCCTATTTCATGAATCCTTTCCTTGATAAATTTAAATAAACATTTCAGAGCAGACATGTCAAACTCGCGACGTCGCGTGACGTATTGGAGCTTTTTCCCCATTTCTGGCAATGGGGTGGGCGCGGTTTCCTTGTGACGCATCTGGCCCGCGGGCCGGCAGTTTGACACTCCTGTTTCAGAGAGAGGTTTCAGAGTTTTAGTGCAATTAGCTGATCCACAAATTAAATCAACTATAGCTTTAAGAATAAAATATCAGCTTTTAAAGGATTGATCTGTTCCTATTTGAAAAGACACTAATAAGTCATTATTTCCTATACACCTACAATAAAACAGATGATTGCAAAGAAGTCTGAGATACCAAAAATTAGAAATTATTTTTTAAATCTGCCACAGAAGAAACTCCAATATTAATAAATGACTTGTAGAAAGAACTGTAAATCCGCTGAATCATTCCATTTCACAGTGGAAACATTAACTGAAAAGAATTGCCCCATGCAATCTTTCCGCGCTTTGTCCAATGTTGAACAGATTTCGTCCGTGTATGTTCATGACTAATGACAAAGAATTAAGGGAACTGGAATCCAAAGTATCAGATTATTTATTCCCAAATACTGTCATGCAGATATATTATTAGACGCATATTAAATGTTTAGATCTGTTCCTTAATGACATCTGAGTCTTTTACAACATCACCCACTCTACAACTCCTCAATTAAATTGAGTAAAATTGATATTTGGGATCCTAAAATATCAGAAAACTAGACATTTATATAGTGTGTTCATTAAAAGCATATTTATTTTTTCCTTTGAATTAAAAATTGTAATTCCCTCCCTCCCTCCCCAGAGTGATATTTTTCAAGCTTTGATAAAAACTTGATAAACATAAGGACACTGGAAGATAAAAGATGATTGTCGCCCTAGTGTATTTTCTCGGGGGTAGGGTGGAGATAATATAAAAAAAGGGAGAACTGCCAACCGCAAAGAAATCTTAAGGACAACAAAAAAAGGAACAAGAATTTTCAATCCAAGCTAAGTGCTGCACAGGCAGAAACCTTTCTCTGACGTACATGAAAACCCTGCCAGGATTAACTCCTTCATGCTCATGAAAGCCAGGCTCCTCACAGTATTTGTCTTGCCATGAGTGTCATACTCTTTCTGTTAGAACTCATTGCAGTTTTATTTAATCTTGCTGTCACATTACATGTAGATATTGAAGACAAACATTTATACACAGCATTAATGGATGGGTTAGAAAATCTCTGCCCACCCATTGATTCTTTTTGCAGGTGATACACAAAAGTTCATTAATTACAAAACAGGACAGAGATTTCCTTTCTGAAATTGATATCCTCAGTAGCAATTATTTTTCTTATCTCCTTTTTCTGGCAACTGGAACAAGCATAGGCATCTTTCATTCAAAATTTCAAAGCAACTGATAAAAGTGCTGTTAAGGGAGACTTATGTTCTCAATTTTTTTTATTCTCCAAATAAGACAGCAGGGTGAAAAACTTTGCAGATGGGACAGGCCATGAACTGAATACAGAGTCCAGATCTCTTATCAGATCTCTGTCTACTAGTTGGTCCTCCTACAAAATTACAGTACAGATTTCTGGAATTAGAATAGAATAGAATAACAGAGTTGGAAGGGGCCTTGGAGGTAATAACAACAACAACAATAATAATAGTGGTGATGAAGATGATGATGATGTTGGAAGGGACCTTAGAGGTCTTCTAGGCAGGAAACCCTATACCATTTCAGACAAATGGTTGTCCAGTCTCTTCTTAAAAACTTCCAGTGTTGGAGCATTCACAACTTCTGGAGGCAGGTTGTTCCACTGATTAATTGTTCTAACTGTCAGGAAGTTTCTCCTTAGTTCTAGGTTGCTTCTCTCTCTGGTTAGTTTCCATCCGTTGCTTCTTGTCTTGCCTTCAGGTGCTTTGGAGAATAGCTTGACTCCCTCTTCTTTGTGGCAACCCCTGAGATATTGGAACACTGCTATCATGTCACCCCTACTCCTTCTCTTCTTAAAAACTTCCAGTGTTGGAGCATTCACAATTTCTGGAGGCAGGTTGTTCCATTGGTTAATTGTTTTGTCATGGAAAAGAAAAGGACAGGAATAGAAAAACATGAACAATACTTAAACTGCCTTCTACACGTAGCTCTTTGGGATAATTTCAAATATCTTTGGGTTTCAAAAAATAAACATCCATTTGACTAAAGATGGCCTGTCTCCTGCAGTCAATTTTCCAATGTAGTGACATCCAGATGAATTTGAATTATATCACCTAGTACTCCAGGCAGGATGCTAGCTAAGAATTCCAGTTGCAATCCAGCAAATCCAGAAAACACTAGTTGAGAATGACAATTTTCTTTAAATGAAAAGCACAGAAAATAGTTTTTCAATGATTATATTCTGACTAGAGGACTTCACAGCATTACCCATAGGCAAGCAGAAATAACTTCATTTCCTACACCATCCATTCGGTGTACTTGACATTACAAAAACAGAGGGATGGCATATTGAACTATATGCATAAGGTATGACTGTATTTTTCCATAACTGCAATTGTTGGAACTTTATGTGAATAAAGTCACGAATTTAGTCATGATAAAAAAAAAAAAAACCCTGTTGCTTAGGGCAATGTGTGAAGCCAGACTGTGTATCATAGCTTCATACATTAATCAGGCTAACTGTGCCACTCGCAAAGATTTCCTCTTCGAACCTCAAAAGACTGATACATTCTTCCCATTCTATGGGGTTTTTTAAGATTATAATTATCATTATTGACTTACACTAGTCCAGACTTACTCAAATCTAAGATGGACTGTGGACCTAAAAATTCACAACTCAAAAGTGTAGTTTTTAAAAAATTTTCATACTGCTCCAAGTTATTGAATGACATATTACAGCATATTTATCAGACGTCCCTCAGCAAAAGACTATATAATACCTAAGCCAAGAACCTTCAAAGTCCATTTTCCTAAACTGTAACCCTGATACTGCTACCATATCACAGTATCAGAGGTTCTCCTTAACAGATTACTTCCAACACTAATCATCTTCCTGCCTTCATTTGTTCATTGTGAATATGAAAAATTTGATACCTGGTAACCTAATGCTAAAACGTTGCAACTCTAGTTTACAAAAAGCCCAGAGTACACTCAGCAGCCTAATTAAATTGTAGCCAATGATGTTTACCAATGCTACCAACACCTGCAAACTAATCCTGTGTGTCCAGTAACGTGACTCATTTTGTATCTTTGTGAAAATAATACAACAGGAATAGAAATTCAATTTAATTCTACTGGATAGAAAAACAATTTATGGTCAAAACTAAGGGCCTCTCACGAACATTTGTAGAAATCATCAATGTCTGCTCTTGGCCTTAAGGAGAAATAAAATATCTCAATTATCAGGAATTGCATCCTCATATTTTTCCAGTTCTGCCCAGTATTGCATGTTTACTTCATCTGCGTTTTACCTGTTTAGAAATTATTTGAATTGGCAGTGATTATTTTGTGACCAGGCATCAAACTGCTTTGGTATGTATGGAGATTCTCAATCATCCAGGTCATGGTTGTCCCAAAGGTGCTTTTCCAAAAGGCAACTGGACTTTCTTGTTTTTTTCCTTGAAAATATTTTGCTTCTCATCCAAGAAGCTTCTTCAGTTCTCTTCAAGGAAACAAAAACCGAGAAAGTCCAGTTGCCTTTTGAAAAAGCACCTTTGGGACAATTGTTTTGGTGGTTAAGTCAAAGACGGCAGCAAAGAGCATAGGGCCAACAGGACTGGTAGGCCAGCGGGTGTGGCAAGATGACAGGGTGAGTAGAGTGTAGGACAGCGAGATGGCTGGGGCTTTGCACTGAGGTGCTGGGGTGGCTAATCACGGTGCAAAGCTTGAGGGACAGTATTCCTCAGCAACAGCAGCAGTGCTCGGGCTGAAGTGGAAGAGATGGTGGCAGCTGGTTGAGACTGCTGAAGGCCCCGGGGCTTTTACTTCAGCCCCAGCATTATTACCATTGCCACTGAAGAGTGTTAATGTGTAGGGTGGTCAAAAAGACAGGGATAGGGGGAGAGATATACGTAGATGGAGTGAGCTGAAACACCACTGAAAACAAGTGCAGCCAGACTGTCAAATGCCCAAATGTTGGCCACATGACTGCAGGGCCATAACTCAAGGACTACCTGTAAAAAGTACTCACTGATAAACCGGAAAACAAAATGAGGTTTAAGAAATGGAAGAAGGATATATACCAAAAACAGAATATTAGGGACTAGCCCAAATCTATCATGATGTGAGTCAAGATGGCTAAAGTTAAGAATGAAAAGAGATTTGCAATGAATTTCAAAACGTAACCAAAAAGAAACTTCTTTGGGTATTTGTAGAAGAAAAGGAAAGTCACTTGCACAAGGGGGCAAGATAGTGATGGGAAACAGGGACAAGGTTGAATGCTTCAATTGTTGCTTTGTACCTGTCTTTTCACAAAAAGCCCAGCTTGTCAGAAGACACATCATGGGGAACAGAAAAGAAATCCAGGTCAAAATAGATTAAAAAAAAAAAAAAAGTGGGAACATAACATCTAGCTGTTTTGAATTAATTCAAGTTTCCAGGGCAAGGTAGATTCCATTCCAGGGTATTAAAGGAAGTGACAGATGTGATCTTTGAAATACAGGGAAAGATTGGTGAACAACTAATGTTGTTTCAATATTTTTAAAAGCTGGAGGAGGGGCGGGAAACCTAGGATGACTCAGGAAGACACAGGATAAAAGAAACTTACTGGCTTGACATTGGTACTTGGAAAATCCCAGAAAAGGTCATCAAGCATTGGGACTGCAAGCATCAGAAAGCAACAATAAATCAATTTTTATTAGTCACAGATCAGCAATACAAAGAAAAGCACTGAAATCAACAATAATAGTAAAAAAATAAAAATAAAAGACAAACAGAATAACATATTACGATTGATGGTGGATTTAGAAAGGAACAAGGTGATTACTAGCAACTGGCATGGGTCTGTTAAAAATGGTTGTGCCCGACAAATTTTACTATTTTTTTTTTACGGTGACCAGTTTACTAATTCAAAGGAATCTATGAGTGGAGTGGAGTTAGACTTAGTAATTTGATAAAAGTTGACCACAGCCTCCTTCTTAATGGAATGGAACAAGGTGGGATGGATGATCCCACTACTAGATGGGTGTTGGTTCTTGTTTAAGAACCACACCCCACACCTGAGTCCTTAATAAATCTATTGGGGGGGGAGGTTTGCAGTGGGGTACTGAGAGTCCTGTGCTGGGCTTAATAATATTCAAAATGTTCATAAATGTCTCAATTGAAACAGAAAGGATGCTCATCATATTTTCAGGAAACACTGCTGACAGCAGCTGTTCCAGGCCTTTGAAATGTCCCATCAAGAAAAGTCAGGGTTTACTCCTTTCTGGTATCCTTCTCTTACTAGATTACTTTTTTTAAAAAAAGTAATGTAGCAGGGTGTCCATCACAGCCCAGAACACAAAACTGCCAGATTTCTTTCTGAGTTCTGGGGTATCTTGATGTAATAATTTGCCAGGATGAAAGGAATTTATATAGGATAGTAAATAAGCTGCCCCCAGGGCACCTACTGGAGGAACAAAAAAAATCAAGATGGTTATTGTGACCACATAAGCAAAGCCTCCCCCCACCTTTTTTTTAATGTGAATGCAATATATGAAAAAAAAATGCAAGCTTTGACTGCATGTTACAATTGTAATCTTGATTTTTTTGACAGACATTCCCACAGGACACCTGTGTCTGGCTGTCACCACCTGTTCATGAGTGGGGAGATGTTTCTCTGATATCTGGATGGAGCAAAATAAAAGATTGTCCCTTCCATGATTGCATTTTGAAATAAATGATTTCAGTTTTCTCTGTGTTAACCAAGGTGGTCAGTCTAAAGAGATGTTGGAATACAGTGCACTATTACAAATACGAAACTGGTCTAATCACAAGTAAAGGATGTTTATTTTAAGAAACAAAATAAAGTGAGTATTTGAAAGTAGTATATATTAGTGAAGATATAGAGGTGTGGATCTACATATAAGAGTTATGTATCATTAACAACACGCAAAGTAAGAAACAGAGGAACAGAAAATGTAAACAAGGGTAAAACTACCCAATTGAGCAAAGCAACACTGAAAAGAAATAATATGCTCCCGAGACATCTGTCTATAGTTTCCTGCCAATGTTTCCCTATCAGTTCCAGTGCTCCCCATCAGTTAGGAAATCCTTGTTATTCTTAGAAATTGCAATCAACTGACAGAGAAAAGAGTCCTTTCATTGGAAAAAAGATATTTTCTAAGAGCTATAGGATCCCAGTCATCAACCAGCATGCAAGCTTCTTTATCCACTACACTATGGCATGTAAATGGATTTGGGTTGTGTCTTGGAAGAGGGCATGCTGTTTGTTTTTCTTGTGTATTCCTAATGAGAAAACTTTGTTCAGAGGTCCAACTGCATTAGTAGAATTCAATTATCCATTTTTATTGTTACTGCCTTTAATATCATTTCACAAAATGATAATGTGTCCGAAGTATGATAATTTCAGCCTGGTTATTTGTGCTTCAAGTGAGACCTCTAGGTTGATTTGTTCAATGAATCATTTGTTTCCTTGGCTATCCAATCCTATTTTCAGCAATCAGAGGAGGAATATCAACCTAGTGCTGGTTAATGTGGGTTCTTTCTCCAATTTTAAAATCACACTCAACTTTTCCTTCCCTCAATTTATTCACAAAAATTTGATCTCATTTTAGAATCACAGAATCATATGGCTGGAAGGGATCTTGGAAATCTTCTAGTCCAGCCCCCTCCCCAAGGAAGGAGACTTTATTGCATCCCGGACAAATGGCGCTCTACTCTTCTTGAAGACCTTCAGTGATGGTTCACCATCAGGAGACAAGCTGCTCCATTGATTAATTGTTCTCAGTCAGAAAATTTCTCCTTAGTTCCAGATTGGATCTCCCTTTAATAAGCTTCTACCCATTGCTTCTTGTCCTGTCCTCAATGTTCTGGATCCCCTGCTCCGTGTGACAGGCCTTTTAAGTACCTGAAAGTAGCTATCATGTCACTCTTAATCCTTCTCTTCCTTAGGCTAGGGGTTCCCAACCAGGAGTGCGAGACGATATTCCAGGGGGTGCGAAAACTTGGGTTTTCAAAATTATAGTGTATATGCATAATTTGTTGCCGTAATTTTGAACTTTTGTAAGGGGTGCGAGAATATATCAGAAGCGTTCTAGGGGTGCCGGGTATAGAAAAGGTTGGGAGCCGCTGGGCTAGACATAACTAGTTCTCTTAATTGTTCATCAGACCATTTAGCCTCTGGACCCCTTATCTTTGTAGCTCTTCTCTGTATTCTTCAATGTCTGTTTTGGATTATGGCAACCAAAACTGGATGCAGCATTTCAAATTTGGCCTCACTAGTGCTTTAATTTAACTTAGTTGAGATCAAGGATTTTGGAACAAAACAGTTCAAGAGAAGCAGAAGACAAACATCTAAAATCCATACGTTCCTCAGAAAAATGTCTTGCTCATTATACATCTGAGTGGACCTCTCTAAGTTAATTTTTAAGGAACAGGAGACATGGCTTGTATTATGAAGCAAAGTAATTAAGCTGCTAGTGGCTATTAGATAGCACTCATATTTCCAAGATTTGTCTTGATGGCCAAAATGACCATTGAGGCCAGCATGCTTTGAAAATACACTTTTTTATTTGTGAATAATAAAAAGTACAAGATTTCCCTTCATGTTATACTTAAATTATCCTAAACCTGGTGTCAATAATATGACACTGTGGATGATGGGTGGGTTGATATAGGGGGAAAGAAATGCCCATATTTTCAGAGTTCATGAAATTGATGGGCATTCTGCCATAGTAGTTTTAATCATGTTTGCTACATCGTTTCTCAAAGCCTAAGCATCCTTGAACATATTTCTAATATCTCTAAATACCTCTAAAATCACAAAATGGGCAACATAGAAAATTGTAAGCTTCTGATCACTATGCATCAATGGCATTAGCTGGTAGTTCGTGACACTTATACACCCACGTACGTACTCTATGTCACCAAGTAAAGCAATGGATGCACATGGAGAGAGAACTTAATTTTCCCAGATAATACACTGAAGCTTGATCTTGGAGAAACTAAAATTCCTGCAGCAGAAAAACTACAGCTTTCAAAGGCATCTTGACAAAAGACTTATTTGCAATGAAGGAGTAGCTGTAGATTTTAATTCACAAACCAGACATCCTTGGAAATATATCCTGTGGGTGCCGTGTTTCATTCCAGGCATAATTCCCCTTGCCCTCACCCCTAAATTGAATATATTTACTAAAAATCAAAGCAACCTTTCAGAGTGTAGCATACACACACACACACACACACACACCAAAATAGCATGGTGTGTGTGTACCTAAGGCTACATATCTAAAGTGCCCATTTCTCAAAGCATACTTAAGGATATGTATTTTAAAAGCTTCCATAAATTCCCTTGAAACAAACTGGACTTGCTTCCAAATAAATTAAGATGTTCCTTTCCAAATGCAACCGGAGTCTCTATAAATGAAACACAAGAAACTGTAAAGTTGAAGGTAATTACTATCCAGGTTTCAAAATATTTGTTCTCTCTCCAGCCTTGTCTTTTATCTCTCAGGCTTCTACACGTCACTACAGCAACATCCATAGGTCTAGCGGGGGCTGCCTCACTGAATGTGCTCTGCTGTTATTAATGGAAGTAAGCACTGTTACACCTTCTTCTAAATATAGGCAATCTGTGTGTGCCTAATGACTACAATGTGAGAACTGAGAGGGACCAAAATATTGACATCCACTAGGTGTGCATAATTTGTTTTTGTTCCCGCTCTCTTCCAAGGTATTATCTAAACCTTCATGGAAAATCTGTTATTATTTCACAGGAGGAATGTGCAAACCATTATTTAGATGTGAACTTGTTAGATGGAGTTTCCTCTGTTTGTTTTCCCATGCTCTGGCCAAGCCGTGTCAATGAGAAAGCATTTGCTGAGCTATTTTTAACCTCCCCCTTCCTTCCTTTTCTGTCTCTCTGCAAGGAGCTACACCTTTACATCAACACTGCAGGAAAATGGCATTGGGAGCCCAGGGGTGGAGGAGTCTTCTGAGGACATAGTTTGGTGTAAAATTGGGGAAGAGAGGAGAGGACTGAGGATCAACCATGCCTGATAACAGGCAACAGACAGAAAACAGACAGGTCTCTTACCATTGGCAAGAGAAATGATAAAGAATCAGGGAAGAGAGAAAATCTGGGCAGGAAACAGAACAGAAGGAAACACAATGACCTGGTATTAAAGAGAAAACGTGAAAGCAAGTTTATTCAAATGTTGTCTTCAGTGAGTGTTTCTCTGCTACCTCTCCACTTCTTCATTCATCAGTATGCCTTTCTGCGACCCTGATCCTATAATACCCAATCAGCAACAACCCTACTCTACTAGTGATAACTGCAGTGATATTGGCAAAGCACAATCACACTAAGTCATCCTTTTGGAACACAAAGTCCCCACCCATTTTCTCCAGGAACAGCCAAGTATTCTATAAGCCCATGTAGCAAGAGAATACCGATAGGACTTCAACAGGAGATAGAAAACAAATGCAGACAGAATGGCACATGTGCCATCACATCAGGGTGCAATGCAAGTAGCTAAGTCACAACATTTGTCCCTCATTACATGTGTCATCCTTTCTCTTCTTCTCCTCCCTGTGGATGCCTAGGTGTGGATTCAGAGACAAAAAACAAAACTGTTTTGGAGCATGCAGAGTTGTACAAATGGTGCCTGCCTACAATTCTTTGAAGCAGCATCATCCCTTCCTGGGAGTTGCATGGCTCACTTTTGTATCATCCTTGGAAAAGGTGCCTTTGGTTTAAGAAACTGCAGATAGATGGTGATGAATCTCTCCACATGCTCCAGGATATCTTTTGCCTTTGAAAACAAAGCATGTATCACCAGACCTTTCACAATTACTCAAAGAGACAGCAGTTAGTGTTTGGGATGTATGTACTGTGCTGCCAGGGCTTGGCAATGGATTCTGAAATTCAGAGGCTTACATTTTTAGCCTAGATCTATTTTAGGCTAAACCAAATTTTGTGTTGGTTGATTGGACCAAGTGATCCAAAGTTGGTTTACACATTCTTCAACATATTATTTCCCCCTGCCCCCACTGCATCCTAGGAATATGATGATTTATGTCTCCCAAAACAAGATATATTCTGAAGAGGGATCATATAACATGCAATAACACAGTATTAACAGGATTGGAAGAGTCTTTGGAGATCTTGTAGTCCAACCCCCTGCTGGAGCAAGAGATCCTATACCATTCTAGACAAATCTCTTCTTGAAAACTTCCAGTGATGGAGCACTCACAACTTCTGGAGGCAAGCCATTCCACTGATTGACTGTTCTGTCAGGAAATTTCTCTTTAGTTCTAGGTTGCTTCTCTCCTTAATTAGTTTTCATCCATTACTTCTTGTCCTGCCTTCAAGTGCTTTGGAGAGTAAGTTGGCTCCCTCTTTGTGTCAGCCCTTCAAGTACTGGAAGACAGTTATCATGTCACCCTAGTCCTTCCTTAGACTAGTTCCCTTAATTGTTCTTCAAATGATTTAGCCTTCAGTCCCCTAAACACCTTTGTTGCTCTTCTCTGCACTCTTTCTAGAGTCTCAGCATCTTTTTTGCATGGTGGCAACCAGAATTGGATGCATTATTCCAAATGTGGTCTCTTCAATGCAGTATAAAGCAGTACTATTACTTCACACGACCTTGATCCTATCCCTGATACTAACCTGCTTTTCTGGCAGTTGTAGCAAATTTCTGGCTCATACTTAAAATGTTGTCCCATCAGGATATCTAGATCAAGTTCTGGTCTATTCTCCCTTTAATAAGGGCCTTCTTTCCAGTTTTTAATTGTAATTACAAATTGCCTATGGCCTGATTTTGTACATAATATGTGTAGTGGAAAGGGAGATCCTCATCAGAGATGCTCTTGTGTTAGTACCATTATTTTGGATTCATTCAGGTTATGTGTTTTTTAATAAGCAAAGGACAAACGTCTCTATACATTTGCCAGAGAAAATCTTTACTACACTCTGCAAAGTTCAAGGTGAAAAAACATAAAAATACAATCTGCATATGCCCCACCTATTCTGCGTCCCAGCTACCAAATAGATCATCTACCGTTATCAAGTAGTGGTCCAGTTTTTTGCAGCACAAATTTGAATTCTGTTCTGTGTAATGAAAGCCAAGATAATTAATTCACTGAGCACATATGGTAAGCACAATGAGCACAAGAAATGGGTCTCCGGAATCCATATATGGACAGCATGAGAACACATGAGAACTGTAGGAGATAACCAGGCTGAGCCCAAGGAAGGGGTCAAGCACGTCCCTTCACACCCACAAGAGATTTAAGTCCAGCCCACCTTGAATTCCATTGACTTTTATCTATCACAATTTGCTTTGGCTGTTAGTACAGTCCTCAAGTTACGAGTGTAATGGACCCTGCCCATTCCACTCGTAACTCGAAAACTCAAGAGTGAATCTCGTACCTCTAACGAGATCACTCCCTTGCTTATTAAGACGCACATGGTTCGGCAAGTGCAGGTATCTCAGGGTGGGAAAGGCCATGGGGGGGCCTAGTGTCATGGTTCCGACAGATGAAACTCTTCAAAAGAACTTTGAGGCATTTACCTTAAAGAATCTTTATTTGGAGTAGCATAACATTGGCACTGCATAATCGAAGCCAAAAACTGAATTCCCTTCCCCTGAGCACATAGTATCAAAGCACAATTCCCTCCTCCAATTAACAGTCATAAATCACATTCCCCAATTAGCTTGAAGCGCAGGCTTCCTCTCCAGTTCTCCAGCCCGCCAACTCCTTATCAGGTCTGGTTATAACAACATTGTTTCTCACGCTAGGTTTGATGTTGTTATGTCTAGCTGGACTCTCGTTTACATCCCCCCTCCCAGCATCATCTAACTCTAAAAGCAAAAGGTAAAAGATGGCTACATTTCCATCTGTTGTCAATGCAAAAACATCCGATGTTAGCAGCGTTGACACCTAATGATGGAATAGGCCCTTAAGGCCTCCCCGACCAAGATACCTCATGCTTCCCCCTCCCTTCCTGCTGAGCCGGACTCACTTACCTTGAAAAGATCCATCTCCTCTCTGCCGTGGTCTGCCTTTGAGGGAGAGGAGAGTCGATGGCAGCTCCTGGGTGCCCATAATAGCATTCAAGTTCAGGCACCGATCTTCTTTTGCAGAGAATGGGAGCCTGAACTCTCACGGTGTTTGCTCCCACCCCCGACCCCTTTTTGCCACTGCCGGAATAATTTTCACCAGGACAGAGACTTTGGGGAAACTGGAAGCTCCGTCTGCATGCAAATGCATGCTTAGAAACGAAGCGAAATACTCCGTTTCTCAAGTGCCCCACTGGCAGCCACGCAGAGCTTGCAGTCTGTCAGGTTTCCGTTTGGATAAAAAGTCTTTCAGCGCCTATAGAGCGCTTCCAAACGCAGCCAATCCCTGCGTTTGGAAGCGCTCCATAGGCGCTGAAACATTTTTTATCCCAACGGAGACGTGGCAGAGACTGGAAGCTCCGTATGCCTGGAATGGGACGCTTGGGAAACGGAGCAGAAGGGTCTGCTCTGGCTGCCGCTGCCTCACTCTGCCAGCATCAGGGCTCGGAGGCTTGTTTTCGTCAGGAAGGGGCTTGAGAAATGGCTTTTTTTGGCTAAAACAAACCTCCCAGCCCTGGTGCTGGCAGAGTGAGGCAGCGGCGGCCAGAGCAGACACTTCCCCATCTCCCCTCGCTTCCCCAAAGCCTCCCTTTACTAACCTCCTTTCCAGCTCCGTTCTCCGCCACCGCGTGTAGGGCAACAAAAGAAGCCTGTGGGACTAAAAAAAAAAAGATCAATCCGACCTTCCAACTTCTCTCCCCCCCCAAAAAAAAAGATCTCGCAAAGTTGGAAGGTATGATTGATTGGGTGGCTGGCTGGGGAGGGGGATCATGGCCGCTCAGATGGATGCGGGTGCAAGGGACCTGGTCCCGCAATGCCTCCCCGCTCAGTTGAAGGCTTGTTCCTGCCCTCAAACTAAGGCTGGCGCACGTGAGTGAGCAGCGCACCCGGGCCACGGATGGCATTGGTTCCTACACCTGGCCGACTCCGATTCCACGCTTTGCCCCATAGGCATGCAAACGAAGCAAACACTTCTCCCCCCCATTAGAGAATGGAAGCTTCCGGGGGCCACGATCTCTTTTGCAGAGAACTTGTGTTTGAACTTGCGTGATATTATGCACCCAGGAGTTTCCATTGTCGGCGCAAAAAGCATTTCCAAGCCAACTCTCCTTTCCCTCAAAGAGAAAGAAAACGCGGCAGAGAGGAGACAGACTTTGCAAGGTAAGTGAGTCCAGCGCGGCAGGAAGGGAGGAGGAAGCAGTTGTGGGGAGCGGAGAGAGGTCGCTCGTAAGGGCAAACGACTGCTGTGGTGCTGCAATAGTCGTAATTATGGGATTTTCTCGTAAACACTAGGGGGCGCTGATTACATAACTTCGAACTAGCGTTAAGTGAACGCTCGTAACTCGGGGATTACCTGTAGTTCAGATCCTTGTTAGCATTCAATAAACCTGTAATCAATGAACTACCTTGCTTCCTAATTTCTTGCATCTGACAAGAATGTCATTAGGCTTCTATGTCCACCACTGTGTATCACTGACTGGCAGCTGGTCTTGCGGGTTTGAGGCCTTTCTTAGACTTTCTGCTGAAAATGACTTTCTTTAAATGCCAGCTTTCAGACATAACAGCTTGAGACAAACCCTTGGACCCCTTCTACTGTTTTACTTCTTTTTAAGATAAATACCCACTCATTCATAAAAGTCACCAAGTATATAGCAAAATAATCTTTTGAAAATAATGTATAAACTTACCAAACTACTTGCTAAAAAAGAGTGAAGAAATTGGAAAAGAATGGTTTATTGTTACAATGTCACACCAGTTTTCCATTTAATAACACCATAACTACACTATCAAGCATCTGCTGCCAAAAGTCTCTATTGGAAGAACCAGGCCTCCCTATTTTTCATATGGAGAGAAAAGCATAGGAAATTGCTGTTCTTTACAATGAACAGAGCCATACTAGCTTTGCACTGTTTTGATTTGCCAGATTTGAAAATCTATGATGATCTCCATAGCCTTCCAAAAGATGATTATAAGATGGAAGGTCCTTTCACTCTCTGATTTCAGAGATCTGTCAAAACAGGGACACATCCAATATGGAGGCAAAAGTGACTACAGTAGTAAGGCAGCATCAGTGGAGCAGACCCTTCTTAAAAGAGCCACAAGCCTCTTACAGCAGATGGCTAAATGAATACTGTACTGTTAACTGTAGTAATTGAAAATCCAGATCACCAATAGATGGCAGCAAAGAGAGCTTTCTATATATCTCTAGGTCAGTGGTCCCCAACCTTTGCAGCTTGGCGGCCCGGCTAGAGGGGGAGGGAGAAGGGAACTGAGTGGCGGGCTGGCACGCGTGCATACTCAGCTCCACTCACACAAGAGATAAGCTTTGAGGCACCACTCACCCAAGTGGGGATGCACATGTGCCAGCCTGCCACTCACACAGCCCGGTTGCAAATAGGCCATGGCCTGATAGTGGGCCACGGCCCACAGGTTGGGGACCCCTGCTCTAGGTCATCCCATGCGCCTTTGGATTTTTGCAGCCTTATCTGGTAGCTCTGCTATAGACCAGTGTTTCTCAACTTCAGGAATTTTAAAATATGTGGAGATCAACTCCCAGAATTCCCCAGCCAGCCAGTCCTGGCAATTCTGGATAAATCCATCCTTTTTAAAGTTGCTGAGGTTGTGAAATACTGCTATAGACCACACCCAAAACAATGGGCCATTATCACTTATATAAATCTAATCAAAGCGCAAGACACTGTAAAGCTGGAAGACACTGCACAAAGTAAATGCACAAATAATTGTAAATGGTTCTTGCAACAAAATGTCTGATGCTAGTTATTCAGTATCTTGTTTTCTTGAATTTTCTTCCATACATTGTGACTGCATTCACAAAATACAGATGATTTGTTTGGTTTTGGCTTACCTTCTTGAAGCTCGCCATTAGTTTAGTAAACTAATATTTCTATTTTAGCATGTTCCATAAAATAAACTGTGGCTTATTCAGTACATCAAGCACATCGTAGTTTAGCATGTGAACACAGTAATTCAAACAAACATGTTTAGTCTTCATTAGGCTATATTACAACATGATATTTTTATTTGTTACGTTCTTATATTTAAGTGCAGTAAAGCTTTGTTTGTTTCCACTATAACCCAGTAAGTTGGCCTGAAAGAGAGTGACTAACCAAAGTCAGCTTCCATGGCTGAGGGCAGACTAAAAACTGGGTCAACGCTTTAAACCACTACATCATATTAGAAAGTGACGATGTTTATCACATCTCTATTTCTTTTCTTTTTGGTTGTCATTTTGCGCAGACATTTCCCAGGGTGCTGCTATATTCTTCGTGTTTAGCAGTGGCCCCATAGCATTCATTTATTGTTTGAAATCAGTATTTTAAACCAGTGTTTTATCAACCTTGGCAAACTTGAATTCCAGTATTCCTCAGCCAGCAGACCATTACATTGCCTATTTCCTGCCTTTCCTTATTCAATGAATGCAGAATTTGAACATCTGGCTGCTCAATGGAGAGATGGCCTGCTCACAGGAACTTACAGCCTCAGTCATCATTGAAGTGACCCAAAAGCCTGTCCCCATGACTGTTACTTTGGATGGTTAGACGACCCTAGCTCTATCTTGCTTAAGACTGATCAATATAGTCTGAGCGAGCCAATTTCTCAGTTCTAATGTATGCATTTTGTTTGTTGGTTCTGACACACCTCTCCAGAAAATAAAATGAAGGAATTACAATTGCACACTCCATCATTTTTCAGCTCTTATCCGTTATTTAGCAACCAGTTATTGCGAGATAAAACCTTAAGAAACAAAATGAATACTGTTTTTGCGTTTAAAGGATTGTTTCAGACTAGAAGGGTTTCTTTGTTTCCGCAATTAACAACGGATCAGATCCCCCAGGGAGGGATTAGCATTTCTCTCCTTTCCCAGTATGGAAACGCGAAAAGGGCACCGTTTGCATTGCCACACGGCTTCCTATTTCACAGGGCGGGTGGGAGGGTTTGTTCAGGTGACGGTTTCTGGACACTGCAGTGAAGCGGGGAAGTTGGCGGAGGACCCACCTTGCTGCTGCCACGGCCGGCGGGCGAGCAATTGTGCCGGGCACCGCGCTGCAGGCTGGCTCGAGCTGGCACCGAGCTGAGGGAGGCGGCCAGATGGCAGGCGGAGGGGAGGGGCAGCGCCGGAGGCAGCCGCGGGAGGGAGCGAGACACCTACGCAACCAGCGAGCGAGAGGAGATCCTTGGATGCAAACACAGGCGTCCTCCTCACCGCCGCCCTCCCCCCCAAAAATCCGCTCCTCACATGCCCGTGATTCATTTCCACATGCCGTACACGTGACATGCTAATTTAGAGCTACTACACAATTCCGAGGTGGCAGCAGGAGAAGCAGCGACGGGGGAGAAGCGAGCCAGGCATTGCGAGAGCTTGCAGCTTGGCGTGGAAAAAGGGGGCGGAGGGCGCGCTACAAAAAGGACAAAGCGGGAAAATAGGGTACATTTAAGTGTGCCCGCAGCATCCCAGTAATGTCAAGGTTTGTCCCACCCTCCTTAGCCTTCGCCTCCTTCTCTCTCGCCTGAGCGCCTCCACCCGCCGCTCACCCTTTCTGGGGACACGGGGTGACGGCAGACCCAGGCGCCGCTCGCCTACGCTTTCCAGCAGCCGCAGGAGGGGCTGCAGAGGGCGGGGCCTGCTGCTCCCCGCCTCTGTCCTTCTCCGAAGTTAGGCGCTGAGGAAGGGTTTGGGGCTATATTTAAACACAAACAAACGCACGATCTTATTCGCTGGGGAACAGAGCGGGGAAAGGAGGGAGCGAAGGTTAACTACGCAAACTACGTTTACTGTTTTCCCTTCTTTCTCCCCCATCCCTCCGCCTCCTCCCCTGAAACCTAGCGGGGACTGCAATCCTTTGCACGCTTTCTTTGAAGTCAGCTCCTTGTAGCTCCATGGGACTTGCCTCCGGAGTAAGCACGCCTGGAATTGGACTGAAACGAGAGAAGGCAGAGCGCCTTCGGTTGTGTGCGCCATTTTAACCGCGCGTCTGAAAAAGGGAACTCCCTCAATGGAAGGAACTGCAGTCAACCCGAGTTGTAGAGGGGGGAAGGTTGCCACATAGGAAATATCGATCTATCTCGCAGTTGATAACTGCAAAATTTTGTGAGAAAAAGCCTTCGCTAAGGTAGCCGCTTGGAAGAACAGTCACACATTGGAAGTCTAGTGTTTTTTTCAGTGGGTTCTGTTCGTACGTGTAACTTGCCAGCACATCATTTGAGTTCTTATGTGCTGAACCATGGTTTGACTAACCATGTTTTTTAACCAGAGTTAAAATGGATGCCTTGGGTTTATCATGCTGGACAAGAAGAAATATTTCATGTATTACATGAAGTAAAAGCAGTAATGATGAAAAATTATAATGAAGTTAAATTTATGGATACCTAATGCAAAAAGCAAGAGTCACTGGAGAAGAACATCATACTTGGAAAAATCAAAGGCAATAAAAAAAGGACAATGAAGACAAGGTGGATAGATATTACTGATACAAAACGGAGCTTACAAGAACTCAAGCAGTTATGGTCAGACAATCTTGCCTTGCATCACAAAGAGTTAGGCGTGATTAAATGACTGAATAACAGTATTTGTCAGCAATTATTTTTCTTCAGAAAGTTAATATTGCAGAGTCCACCTAGAACTATAGCAGTCAGCAAAAAGTAGCCAAAACCAATATCAAACTTTCTCTTCCTAATCCATAGCTATAGTAGCTGAGTTTACAGATTGAAGGAATTGTCCGTCAATCTTAAAAGGTTCCATGAACCTTTAGCAAAAAAAATATATATAAATTTTTAAAATCACAGTGGTTCTGCCCTCTCCCCTTCGGCATATAATTGGATTTCCGACAAGATAAAGGACAAACTCAACTGTGGATAACAAACTTTTCTGTGAAAAGTCGAAAAAATTTTCGACTTTCCATGCTAAGTTGAATTGCTAACAGCTCATTCTTGAGTTAGCAAAAAAACCTATACTAGCATATCATTTGCTGTCCCAATTGCTGATCCCTATATTGCTTTGATTGCATATACTCCCAGTCACCTGATCTCCCTCCAAGATGATAGTAATAGTGCCTATCAGATGTTATAAATCTTGAGGTTTGCCCTTGGAATAAATTGGAATAAAGGGAAACACTAGTTGGATATCGGAGCACGTAAGCATGATAACTTGTCTAATTCATGATCTGGAGACAAGATGAAGCAAAGATGCTTTGCTCTCCAAGGACTTGGCACATCACAGAATCCATTGTGAAGTAGCATAGGCCTTTGTTCCAAAAATCCAAATTATTCTTTCTGAAACCATCTATGTAGCCAGCTATTACCTTCAGGATCTTTTTCTCTTCTTGCAGTGTGGCTTTTAACTGGAAGGACTGATATAAAAAGCTATTGTGCTCCGAATTCCTTCATCTGATGAGCCGTCTCACTGCAATTGGACAACCCTCCCCCCCAACATTCATTCCAGCAGAAGGGACCTTGCTGTAGACACCGTTGGCCAAGGATTCCAGCTGGCAGAGTCAAGGCCTTTTCCATGGAGGACTTGGCCCTGTACTATATTATACTACTGGAAGTGAAAACTGCTCCCACCCTTCTGGAAGGGTATCAAAACCTTGTTTTGCTGGTTGACTTAGATTTTCTTAGAGGGGAGTGCGCACCACTGAAAGTGGTTGATAGTGTAAGAAGATCTCGTCTCCATGTTGTGCATGTCCTTAGTTCTAGTTTTTATATAATGTAACTTTAATTGTTTTCATCTGTATTTTTTTAGTTTGTAAACTGCCCAGAGTCACCTTATAGGTAAGAGGAGCAGCATATAAATTAAATAAATAAATGTTCCTGCTGAAAGCATTTCAAAGTCAATTCTGATCATATTATTTCTCCCCACATGAATATCTTTTTTGAATATTGGTGAATGTGAAGAGTCTCTGTATTTTATTTTTTAAGAAGAAAACACATCTTCCATGATGTAGGAGGAGGACAAGCAGAGCCAGGGGGTGGAATCAAGTAAGGAATTAGCCTGGAGTCGGAACATTCACATAAGTGGTGCAAATCCAGTTCTCCTTGAAATCCATTGACTCCTGTCTAGTGCCAGTTAAGTGTTGACTGTTGACTAGAATTCTTGTGCATGGGTATGAGCAATAAATCAGTTTAACCGAAACTTAATACATGTTACTGATTCTTCGCACCTGACACATGATATTAGATGACTTCTCATGCTCATATGTACATTGGCATTCAACACAGCTGCACAGATCTGCCGTGGCTCATCTCAGCCATATAAAACACTCTTCTTTCTCCTGGTGGCTCTTGGGTTTCTTTCATCCATGGGACTACAGTGGTTCTATAGTGTTCCAGGACAAGGTGTACTGGGACAGCTGTGATCATCCTCTGGAGGGAGGGACTGGTGCTTAATCCCTCTTAATCCTTTGCTTTGAGTCCCATGTTTTCAGTCTTTGCCTCTGCCAAACAGAAGGTTTCCTGTATAATTGTGTTCTCCGCCATCTGCTGAAGAAGTCCAGCTGTCCTGTCCAGGTAATTCTCATCCTCCCTGTTGTATTACTGGGTGGAAATTATCTCCTCAAGCCATTTGTTTGTTTGTTTATTTAGCCACCCATCTCATATACAAAGACTGGGCAGCTCACAACATAAAAACATTTAAAAAATTAAAATCATCTAAAACACAACAAATAAAAGCATTAACATAAAAGCAAGGAGTCAAGATGGCAAAGAAGGAGGGCCAGACACGCGGGGGGGGGGGGGGGAGAGTAGCATTGAAATTTAACTAGTCAACCATCTCCAGTATGAAGCTCCCCCATTGGATCCCCAAGCCATCTGGCAGAGCCAAGTCTTGAGGCTCTTTCAGAACATCAGGAGGGTGGGAGCAAGTTTACATGTATAGTAGTTATAATTCAGTTCCCTGCAGACTTTCCTGCCTGAGCAGGGGTTGGACTAGATGACCTCCAAGGTCCCTTCCAACTTTATTATTATTATTATTATTATCATTGGTGACAATGGCTGATTACTTTGGAGCTCTGTGGTTGTAAAATTGAGGTGTGATGGCACCATTTTGTATATTTATATCTGTGATGATGATATACATTGAAAACATGACCTTACCTCCCTCTCCCCATTAAATGGGCAGGATCATTATTATCATCAGAGTCCTAACTGATGAACACTTACAAAGTTTCTAAGCCATTTTTATGTTCTGATTTTTCTTCTGTATGTAGTGAATATTTTGTACCATATGTATTAGGAAGTGATTAACCTTGTGCAAATAATCAACATTGTTTTCATTTGCCAAGTGCAAGGATTCAATCTTAAAGCTCATCTTCATACATTTTTTGACCAGGATATGTAGGCAATGAAATATGATTTAAACCTAGTACCAAAATTATCAATTTGATTATTTTTGCCAAGTAAATATAAAATTATAATTGATAGTTAGAGTCATTATTACATATAAAGAACTCCAATGTTATCATGAAACTATAGTACAGACAGTCCTTGCTTAAGAATCCTAGTTGGACTGTCCACCTGCTAAGTGAAGCAGTCGCTGAATGAAAATCACATGATTGCAACTGTGTTTTCTGTATAGAAAGAGGCAAGACTGGTCAGTTGTAAATGGACTGTAAAGTTAGTTTTCAAAACTTCAAAGAGTCGCTGAATCAATGGTCAGTAAGTAAGATATTGGATTGAATGTTTTAATGTCTTCTTGTTTTTCTTTTTCTAAAATTTAAACTTCAGTGAAAATCTAACATATTAGTAAGTAGATAGACCTCAAACATGCTCTTGCTCCTAATATGGTAGCGTTTCACTGAAAGAAGCAGTTTTCTGAGGAAACATTTGTACATAGATCACCATATAATCATAATGCAGTAAAAAGAGGTAGTCCACATTTACTGACCACAATTGGGACTGGCAACTTGGTTGTTAAGCAAACCAGTTGCTAAGTGAAACTGTGACTGTCCTTATGCTCTTACTTCAGCCTTCCTTTGTTTTACAGACCTGCAAAGATCATAAATGTGAGGGTTGGTTATAAAATTACTTTTTCATCACCATCATAATAGTGAACAGATGCTTAAATGCAGTCACAAAACAAGGACTACCTGTACAGCCTTTGCATGAACTGCAAGTCTGATTCTGAATTATAACTTTTTGCTGATGCAAACTGATTTCCCTAGTTGTGGCAGCTAGATTTGACTGAGCCCAGAGCAATAACTTGGTTTCCAATTAGTTTGCTAAGTAACAGCAGCAGTTTGGTCCACATAATTACTGAGATATTATTCTCCATACCGTTTAAATCATATGGAAGAACGACAGTGTGCAACCTCTTGGTACTTAAACTACTGCTACATCCCTGCCCTCTTTGCATTTTTATGCTGACTGGATTCTTCTTGTTAGATCCCTCCTGGGTGACAGGAAATAACATAGAAAAGAAGACAGGTAAGTATCTTCATAGAAATTCATAGCAATTTCCAGAACTCTAGGTTGTGATTGTAGTGACAAATTGGTTTCAAAGTTTTTCAGCTACATAAAGATAGCTAATCAATACACAAGGCAAATTGGGAGGTACAAGATGATCTTGCAGTCAACCTTTATCCCTGTGTTGAACAAACAACTACTCAGTGATAGAAGGGAGAAAAGAGGGATACACATGAAGTACTTTATATGGGTAGTCCTTGGTTAACAATGGTAATTGAGATTGGAATTTCCATTGCGAAGTTATGCAGTTGTAAAGTACAACATTACATGAAGTACAGTTGTAAAGTACAACATCACTTAGTGACAGAAATTCCAGCAATCCGCATTGTTGTCATTAAGGACAAGAACCTGCTTCTGACTTTCTACCAGCTTACAACAAGTGAAGTCAATGTGGAAGCCGGCTGGAAGTCACAAGTCCCAGGTGGCTTACAAGCAGATGAGCAAGCAAGTAGCCGCTGCAATGTAACACAAGCACTGCTGGGCATGGGGTGGGTGCTTCAGAGGGAAGAGGGTGCTGCAGCTTGGTGCGAGCATGTCCAGGCTAGAGTAGATGAGGATGGAGGGTGGGAGGGCACACAGACTTGTGGTAAGCCTGCAGAGAAGGTCACAAATGGTGATCATGGGACACTGCAACCATCACAAGTACTGTATAAGCCAGTTGCCAAGCTCCCAGATCATAATCACATGACCCTGGGGGGGTGCTGGGATGGCCAGAGCTTTGAGGACCAGTTGTACATATCATTCTTTGACCACTGTTGTAACTTTGAACAGTCATGGAACTAGCTGTCATTAACCAAGGACTACCTGTATACTGTTTGGTTCAGTATGTCAAGGATTTGAAAAACGAGCCATAGAACAGGGCTTTTCAACCTTTTTACCGATTGTACCACTTTTAGGATATGGCAATATTCGAGTACCACCTAGCAAGGTGTCAAAAACTTGGTGACAAAAAAAAAACCTGTTCAAAGTTGCAATTGCACTGAAATGACTTATGACCATTTTTCACACTTATGACCATTGCAGCAACAGGGTCATGTGATTTATATTTGGATGCTTGGCAACTGACTCATATTTATGATGGTCACAGTGTCCCAGGGTCATGTGATCCCCTTCTGCAACCTTTTGACAAGCAAAGTCAATGGCAGAGCTGCTGGTGGCCAAGTGCTAAGGCGGGACTTCCTTCCCTGCCTCCCTTCCCTGCCTCCCTTTTTCTCATTCCCATCTCCTTCTGAAGGAAGAATTTGAAAAAAACCCCCCCATATTTTCCCTCTTCCATATATTGATCAAACAAGGAAAGGCCTCCAGAGACAGAAAAGACAAGCTACTGAGTGAACTAGCTTAAAAAGGCACTTCCCCTTTAAGAATTAGCTACTGGCTAGAAAGGAAAGTAAGGAGCCCAACCGGCACTTAAGGAAGAAAAAAAAAAGTAAGTACTGGCTGCGGCTAATCAGCCTCCCCAAATGGCTCCATTCATAAGTAAAATCTGCAGCTCCAGAGGACTCTCTCACTGTAAGTCTTTGCCTGTGCTGGCTCTTTCCCTTCCCCACTACACTTGGCTAGGCAGGGCTGCGTACCACCTGCCACTTATTAATGTACCACAAGTGGTACGCGTACCACAGGTTGAAAAGCCCTGCCATAGAAGATCAAGTCATTTACCAAAACATTTAAAAAAAAAAAAAAAATTGCTGACATTTGTCTCTGCCACCATTAATAAATGGCCATATGGTGATATGAGAATATCTTTCCCATACTAATTGCTGTACAGTATAGGATAATTGTTCTACATTCTGTAGCAGAATAATAACAGAATAATAACAAAACGCTGTCAAGATACCCAAAAGGATATTCAGTAAAAGGATGACAGGCTTTAGGAAAGAGAGTGCTTCCTTTTGTAATTGTATTTGGGTAGGGGATATCTGAATATGATTTCACAATTCTTATTCTGATAAACATTATTATCTTCTGCCTGTATAATATGAAGCAGTAGAAAAGTGCAATAGCTACAGAGCAGGCTTTATCAACCTAACATCCTCCAAACGTGTTGAATTGCTATTCCAAACCTCCCCAGCCAAAATGTTCATCAGCTGCATTGCCTGTGAAAGCTGGATTTGGGAGTCCACCAGTCTGTAGACCAACAGTCTAGAAAAGACTAACACAGAATTTTTTTAATCTCCTGCTGGAGCATCTTCTCATTGGAGCTCACCAACTACAAGATCAAGATTTGTTTCCTTTGATGAGGAGTACTTTAAGGGGAAGGGAGATCAAAGGATTCCATTCTTTATTTAACACAAAGATCCCAGAAAGAAGTTACATCTTGAAGTATCCCAAGATTTCTGCAAGAAATGTTACTGTATATATGTATGTACAGCATGTATGTATGTATGTATGTATAGCAGCCCATCTATGAATCTTGAGTGGCTTTTGGTGGTGGTGGTGGTGGTGGTGTTCCTTCAAATCAGTGTTGATTCAGGGCAACTGCCTGAACAAGTCCCTGCAGCTTTCTCTGCAAGTTTTTCAGAAGTGATTTGCCATTGCCTCTTTCCTAGGACTGAAAATGAGTGACCCAAGGTCATCCAGATGGTTTTGTCCCAAGGTGGAACTAGAACTCATGGTCTCCTGGTTTCTAGCCTGATCTCTAAATCAATACACCAAACTGGATGGCTTACAATTCAAGCAAACGTAAAAATGAAAAGGAACAATGCAACAATTGAAGAACAAAGGAAAAAAATCAATCTAAAAGCATATAAAACCCATCATAAAATACACAGAGCTCACAGTCGAGGTAATCCCATACATCAAAACAATCAGTCCCACACCTGTAAGGGAAACCATATCTTGAGGAAAACCAGGAGGATTAAGGCCACCCAATCTTTGGGAGGAATGATATTCCACAGAGTGTGTGCCATGGTAGAAAAGGCTCTCTAGTCCCACCAGACAACATCCTAGGCTGACAGGACTCTCAACATGCCCCTCCTGCATCTTTTAGGACAACTTGTAGATGGCCTTGGAAATTGACAGACTCTTTTATTCTAGTGCTAGTGATGACGTGGTAAATCTGAAAGTGCAGAACTTATCCTGGCAACCACCTTAGCAACACCCCTAAAAGAGCCTATAGCTAAACTCACAAAGAGATACTCAAAATTCAGATTGCTTGTGTGGCTCCACCGCCAGAAATATGACTGAGTAGCTTTGGGTTCACTTCACCAGTCAGCTCTGAAGTAGACTAAATGACCTCAGGCCAGTTTGTACTTAACAAAAGGATTTTGTGTCAGACCAGGCTTGTTCTCTGTTCAACTTGTTTGCCATTTTTTGTGCTGCTTCATTAACTGCTTTCATACTTGACAAACTAGGCTTACTCTCCCTAGAGCCTTTGTCTCCTGTGTGCTTGCATCTTTCTTTTCTGCTCTTCATCAATCTTCATTGACAAAAAAAGAAATCTAAAATATATCCTAAAGAAGCCCCAGTTCAGAGCTACTTGAAAATGTTTCCTTGCTTCCCTTCAACCTTTATGTGGCCTTGTGGGCCCATTTTGAATTTTGAGCACCGGTGGGCATTGTTGTAAAATGGTTTGCTAGGGAAAGACATGGTCATTCATAAAATAGCCGCCGCAGGAGACATAAGGGACAAAGCTACTCACAAAATATCAGAAGGCTGTCTATCATTCTTTTTAGTCTCCACTCCACACACACCAAACCCTGCTTATCAACTTTGCTTATATCTGTACTTCTTTCTAGGCAAGTTCGCACACTTATAAACAAAATACTCTGTTGTCGCCTTTACTTAAGAGTATGCTTTGGGGATCCATAAAGCTGGAACTGGAGGTAGCTACTTGCTTTTATAATATGACAGCTTCCTATCATTAAAATATTTTATTCTACAAATATAAAAAAGTTGGTCGGAGAGAAAGATTGGCAGACACTGGACATGCTAGCATCATTTGGCACCATGTTGGAGACCTCTGCTCTTCTTATTTCTCTATGAAAGCCAAATAGCACCTCTTACAAGTTCAAAGAGCAGCAACTCAAGATAAGGTAATTGTTTGCATGTGGTTGGAAGGCCCCTGATCATGGAAGATAATTTCAGTTCATTGAATGTTCAGGGTCTTCCTGGATAAAAGAATGGATGGAAACTACTCAAGGAGAGAAGCAACCTGGAATTAAGGAGAAACTTCCTAACAGTGAGGACAATTAACCACTGCAACTGGACAGCCACTTGTCTGAAATGGTATAGGGTCTCTTGCTTGAGCAGCAGGCTGGACTAAAAGACCTCCAAGGTCCCTTCCAGCTCTATTCTGATTCTGATTCTGATTCAACTTTTTTATATTTGATTCTGAGATATATTGTGTATATATTCATATATCCAGCAATTTCTTCCTGCGGAGTTGAAAAATGTTGGGCTTGATGGTTGAGGCATTACTCTGGTTGTGGCCACCACAGGTAGTTCTTGACTTGTGACCATTTGTTTAATGACCATTTGAAGTTACAACAATGCTGAAAAAAGGGACTTACAACCAGTCCTCGCACGTACAACCATTGCAGCATCTCTGCACTCCCATGAATTTGCGTGCTTGGCAACTGATGTATGTTTTATAATGGTTGCAGTATCTTGGGATCATGTGATCACCATTTGCAACCTTCCCAAAGTCAATGGAAGAAATCGGATTTGCTTAATGGCCGTGTGATTCCCTTAAAGACAGTGGCAAAAAAGATTGTAAAATTGGGCGCAACTCACTTAGTGACAGACGTTCTGGTCCCAATTGCGATGATAACTTGAAGGCTGCCTGTATCTGATTCCTTCAGTAAACTGAAGTGTGAATAGTACAGGTGGTCCTCGACCTGCAATAGTTCATTTAGTGACTGTTTGACGTTATGCCACTGAAAAAAGTGAGTTATGACCGTTTTTCACACTTATGACCATTGCACCATCGCCGTGGTGACTTGATCAAAATTCAGACACTTGGCAACTGGCTCATATTTATGACGGTTGCAGTATCTCGGGATCATGTGATCATCTTTTGCGACCTTCCGACAAGCAGAGTCAATGGGGAAGCCGGATTCACTTAACAACCGTGTTAACTAACTTAAGGACCGCAGTGATTCACTTAACAACTGTGGCAAGAAAGGTCGTAAAATGGGGCAAAACTCACTTAACAAATGTCTTACTTAGCCACAGAAATTTTGGGCTCAGTTGTGGTGGTAAGTCAAGGACTACCTATATTTTATTTAATAGTGAATCCATAATACAGGTTAGCTGCGATTCAGATGAAGACCATGCAATTCCAAAACCACACAACTGATTGACACACAGCAGACTAGAACTAAAGTGTGTAAACTGTTGATTCCATTGGAAAGCAAGTTCGAGATGACGGAAGACAGCATAAAGAGCACTTCTAGTGAATTCTGGAAGGACTCAATGCTGTGTGAACCGTACTTCTCGAATGAAGATTGAATAAGGTAGGTGCTCACACAAATAGGTGGAAATAGCGTAATTTCTAATGAAGGAGGTGGGAGATACAGTAATGCATTTGAAATCTGCATGCTTTTACCTAATCTCTCTTGTGTGAGTTCTGGTAGGGCTCACGCAAGGTAACCAGGAAAGAAAGAGGACCATCATTTTTCAAAACAACAAGGACTATCAGGATTTGCAGAGGGGATTTAGATATAAATCATTCTCCATATCATCCTCATCGTTTTAAGCACTAATCTATAGCAAATGGTTTTATGTTATTGGACTGCTTAGACAGAATGTTTCTCTCCCAGTATTGGGAGTCTTACTCTTCACATGCTCAAAGATGAGCCTACAAGTAAAAGTCAATTCTGGGATTGGTGAGTATTTGGCTACGCCAAGAAGGGAGAGGGAAGTAAAAGGAAAAAATTATTCCCCTGAATTTTAGAGGAAAAATTTCAGAGACAAACTACAGTGGATCCTCTGCAAGTTAATAAAGGCCTCTACAATAATACAGAATCGTATGAACAGTATATGGTGTGAATCTTAATTTCCCCACTATATTGGAAATCAAGCTGGGGAAATGGTGGGCTTTATCCCTCACCTACCCTTTAAGTGTTTGCTGATGACGTGAGCATCCCAATCTGCTTCAGCACTCGTGAACGCAGTTGGGGGCGGTAACTAATCGGAGTTAATTAACACAGAATGCAAGTGTGTGGTCTCGTGCCTGACATCAATGCATGCAGACAGAAAATGATTTTTTTTCTTTTCTCCCTTCCGCTAACCGTGGCTATCAGCTCCTGATTTTCAAGGAAGCTTTCTTTTCTTTCAGTTCCTGTGCCCTTAAATTGAAGTGGGTCATTTGCCTACAATGGACACTTTGTTCCGGCATTTGCTGCCCTGTTTTTTTAAAGCACAGGCAATGCCTGGAGAGCTTGAGCAACTCCTCGGTTCCAGCTGCTCTGGGTGTGGAAGGAGCTCGCATGATATCGAAGGGAGCCAGTGACAGCCACAAGAGGGCATGCGCTGTTTTAATTCATAAAATGTGCATTCATTGACAAAAAAGCCGTGGAACTCTTGGTGAATGGTGTGTGCCTAAGTTAATGCTGCAGGAGTCTAGACATTCACAAGCGCTGGGAGGGCTGGCTGCAAAGGAAGAGAAGCAGGCCGACCTAGAGCTGAAATCCCAAAGTGCAGATCTAAAATGTGGATTTGCAGGCCATTTTTAAAAAAATATTATTTATTATTTTATCATAAAAAATAAAATACAAAACAGTAAAAAGAAGAAAAAGCAGGCAACAGGTTGAGCTAAACATTACACTAATCTTCAAATCCCTCTGTTAACCATCTGCTATTATATTTAGCACGTAGAAAGTCCACAAACAATTTTCAGTCTCTTATATAGCTGTCTAGTCTAGTCCATTATCTCTAATCAGACCGGTTAATTTCGCCATCTCTGCTAATTCAGTCAATTTCAAAATCCATTCTTCAACAGTTGGCATCCCTTTTTCTTTCCAGTGTTTTGGCAAGTACAATCCTCGCAGCCATCACCCTGTGAAGGAATAGCCCCCCAAATTGTTTCTCTATTGGCTTGTCCATCATACCTAAAAGAAAAGCTTCAAGTTTCATTAATATTTGTATCTTAAATATTTTCTGCATTATTATGTTCATCCCATATGTTTTCACATATTTGCAAGATCACCACATATGATAAAATGAACCTGGATTTTGACTACATTTCCAGCACTTATTAAAAATCCCTTTATACATTTTCGCTAATCTATCTGGGTTCAAGTACCAACGATACATCATTTTATAAACTTTATAAAAGTTTTCTTTCAAAATATAATTTAATGTAAATTTTAGTCCATTCGTCCGTACAGTCTCCCATTTATCTAGCGTTATATTATACTGAACATTTTTTTGCCCATTTTACCATACACTCCTTAATGTTCATCTTGAGTAACATTCTACATACTTTAGAAATCAACTGATTGTAGACCATTGGTTAAGACAGGGGTCTTCAAACTTGGCTCTTTTATGACTTGTGGACTTCAACTCCCAGAATTCCTCAGCCAGCCACAAGTCATAAAAGGGCCAAGTTTGAAGACTCCTAGGTTAAGACATTACTCAGGTTGTAGCCACATTTCCAAAGGGGACACTTTCACAGCTGTGCAAAAGGAGGCAGCTGATTTTTTAATGTGGTTAAACTGAATTTTAATGCATAATTGAGGTGTATTCATGATGAATGTTGATGAGACATACATGTACATACATATGATGCATGAATGCATGCTTGCTAAGAAATAGCTTCATTTGAGATTATTTAAACTCTGTGGGAGAATATAAGACTGCAGCTTAGAGATTCCAAAACCCTGAGGGATTTTCCAGAGAAAGGCCAAGATCTTATTAATGAGTTGGGGGATGACCTCAGTTATACATAGAAGCATTGGAATGAAACTCTGTGGATGGTAGCTACACACTTTACCTTTGGGCTTTTTTAAGCAATGCCTGAAAGAAGATAAATTTGGGAATGTTGGAAACGTTTCATATCTATAAACTTCTACATATCTCCATTAGGTAGAACATGAAGAAAGAGCACCTGCACCTAAAAAAATAAGGAATATTTGTTTAGAATCTCCTAAAATAGATTCTTCTTAGTGCTTCCATCCAGATGTGTTGGAAAAGATCTCTCACTCTCTCCCCTCCCCCCATGGTTTGTGTATTGATTCTGCTTTCCATTCAAATTCTGCCTCCAAATTCAAATGCCTCCAAATTCTGATCGAAATCATCAAGCCATCTGTGGGGTAGTGAAGAAGAGCAAGCATTATAGGTAGAAACTAGATTTATGAAGTTGCTTGAAGTTGCAGGATTGAAACCCAAGGAGACTGCTGACCAGCTGTGAGTGTGAGTGAGTGAGTGAGAGCTGGACCAGGTTCTGTTAGGTGGAACTGAGTCATTTCCAACCATCTGTCTTCACTTACCTATTCCTTAAGGAACATGATTCATAGTTGTATTTCTATAGAATAGAATAGAATAGAATAGAATAGAATAGAATAGAATAGAATAGAATAGAATAGAATAGAACTGGAAGGGACCTTGGAGGTCTTCTAGTCCAGCCCCCTGCTCAAGCAGGAGAACCTATAACATTTCAGACAAGTGACTGTCTAGTCTCTTCTTAAAAACCTCCACTGATGGAGCACCCACGATTTCTGAAGGCAAGCTGTTCCACTAGTTAATTGTCCTCTCTGTTAGGAACTTTCTCCTTAATTCCAGGTTGCTTCTCTCTTTGGTCAGTTTCCAACCATTGTTTCTTGTCCTGGCCTCTGGTGCTTTGGAGAATAGTTTGATGCCCTCTTCTTTGTGGCAGCCCCTCAAATACTGGAATACTGCTATCATGTTGCCCCTGTTTCTTCTTTTCTTTATTCAAACCCAAGTCCTGCAGCCATTTTTCATATGTTTTAGTCTCCAGGCCTTTGATCATTTTAGTTGCTCTTCTCTGAATTTTTTCCAAACTCTCAACATCTTTTTTGTGACATGGTGACCAAAATTGGCTGCAGTATTCCAGGTGTGGTCTTACTAGGGTTTTATAAAGCGGTACTAATACTTCGCGTGATCTTGATTCTATGCCTGTGTTTATACAACCCAGGATTGTATTAGCTTTTTTAGCTGCTGCTGCACACTGCTGTCTCATAGTCAAGTGATCGTCCACTAGGACTCCAAGGTCCCTCTCACAGTTACTGTTTTTGAGCCAGGTCTCATCTAATCTTTACTTATATTATACCTTTGATTTTTCCTGCCTAAATGTAAAACTTTGCTTTTCTCCACATTAAAATTCATTTTGTTGGATAGGGCCCATTGTTCAAGTTTGTCAAGATCTTTTTGGATCCTGAGCAGTTTGGTGTCATCTGCAAATTAGATGAGTTCCCCTTCTATTCCCTCATCTAAGTCATTAATTAACATATTAAGGAGTACTGGGCCTAAGAGGAAGCCTTGTGGTACCCCACTGCTTACTTCTCTCTATATGAATGTAGTACCATTGAGGACTACTCGCTGAGTATGGTTTGTCAGCCAGATACAGATCCATCTGGTGGTGATGTTGTCTATCCCACCTTTTTCTAGCTTACTAAGCAGCAGGTTGTGGTCTACTTTGTCAAATGCCTTACTGAAATCTAAGTATACTATGTCCACAGCATTTCACTGATCTACTAATTTCTTGCTGCTAAACACTCAGGGGAAACAAGAACAAAACTGGAAGAATCTACCAATAGCTTTTATTAATTTGTCCATGTTAAAAAGGTGAGGACATCATCATTCACCAGCCTGCTGGCATACTTTTCTGCTAGATTGGAAGACTGCATTGTAACATGGCCATCTGGCTATCCATCATATCTTTATGATGATTTCTCATATTTCAGTGTCCAGAAAACAACGAGGGATTTTTGAACCAGGCTTTCCCTTAATTGTCAGTTTCCATTACTTCCCTTTGCCCTCTCTCACTCCCACCCTTCATCCCCAGACAAATAAGAGATTGGTAGCTCAGCAGCAAGTCAGTTTCAATTCTTCTACTCTATAAGACCTAGCTAGTAATAAGATCATGGCAGGAACTACCTCCATCCTCTCTGGAGCAATTTCTGCCCTAGTGTTTATTTACACATTGTTGTTTTTTTAAAAAAAACCTCAAGACATACCCCCACCCCCAAACTCTGGAAGGATAAATAAACAATCATCCTAGGAGACCATAGATAACAGTTCTGAAAACAGATGTACCCTGTTTGTTCTGATAGGTCCTGACTGGTGAATGTTTTCTTTCCTGGCTGTTGACATGCTAAAGAGGAGCAGCAGCAAAGCAACAGGAGAAACCCAGTCACTTTACTTATAATGACTAGCACACTCACAAGCCAATTCAGAACCATTTGGCAGCAATTCATAACTGGTGCAATAGAGGCAGAATAAGGATTAGCATTGGGGCTAGCAAATTTTATGTTGGTTTGATAATGGTTGGGCAGCATATTAATTCTAAGCTCCCCTGAAAGAATAACTTCTCAAATATTTTCAAACCATGTTTAATAGATGAGACAGAATGGGAGTGGAATGGAATCAGATTAACTACAACAGATAGTAAAGTAGCATCAACCAAATTTTGCTTTACTTGCCTTTTTGACTCTTAATTTCATTCCTTTGAAGACTAGATGAAAAGAAGTTGTTTTAAGCTCAGATGGTGTGCTTAATATTGTTTGTGGTCTACAATATTTTAAATGTTATTTGGGATAGAAGATGAAGTGCATACAAGGACCCACTTAGATTTATGAATGGGAGATCAAAGAAGAAGAATCCCGTTTGACAGAAATTCAGCAGATATGTTCAATTTCTGTATGAAAATGTAGGAAGTTTAATTTGGGGTATTTATGTGTGTTAAATGGAAATAGCCATATTGATGTGAGAAGTTGGCCAAGGAGATAATGTTATGGGCTTTGCTTCCTCATGAAATCTTGTGAAAAATGTAGTAACTATTTGTTTTTAACATTACAACACAATGTATTTTAATCCCCACCCCTTCCTTTTCTCCAAAATCTCTTTCAGGAGAAAAACACCAATCAATGCCCACTGCATTTTGATGGATTTGAACATCTCGAACATCTACTAGCTATGTTCTTCAAGACATGACACAGCTTTTGCATCCCTCAATCCATACTTAACCAAATAGGTAGTGAAATCTCTGTTGATTCTTTGTCTCATTGTTCTACTGAATGTCTTAAAGTAAAAAATCAAAACCTGCCTTATGTTTTCATAAGTTTTTCTATCAAGAACAGGGCAAATGGCAATATTCCACAAATGGATCCACACAATTTGTTAAGGAGTTTGTGAATCACACTTGTGTAAAAAAATGAAAATGGAAAGTGTTTTAAGAGAGCTTGTAAATAAGAACCAAGGAAGATCACACATGAATCAGATGATAATTGGACCAGCAGTTAGACAAATACAAACAGGATGTGAGAATTTGAAAGGGTTTCTTAGACCAAGCATACATCAGATTAGATCCACAGTCTTATATTGACATTTGCTAGTTATTTCCCTGTGAAAATGAGATTAAATAAAACATTGCATAGTATCAGCCTCCACAGTGATAACATCCTTAATTGTAGCTACAGTACCTTCCATCAAATCAAATATGGAGTTTATTATAATATGGGATGGTTGGTTGTTTTGAGTTAGCATGTTGCTTGATCCCAGCTATTGTGATTTGTAAACTATAATTTGTGGTTTAATATTATCAATTACTTTGGCTTTTCCCACCAATTATGGCTTATGATTGTGGCTTATTGCAACGTATTAGTCCAGTGAATAAGATTTAACTCTACATTAATCTTTCTCAACCTCAGCAACTTTAACCCTGTTCTAAATCATCATGCTTATGATTGTATGAAGAAGGAAGAAAGAAAAGATTTAAATATTTGTGTATTTTGGGAAGGGACAGAAGAAAGAATCTATCCAATCCTTCCAACTTATAAAAATCCATTTAAAAATTCCATGATAAAAATTGTCTGAACTAGAAACATAACTGTTCTATAAAACTAATTGTATAATTTGTTTTCATGAAGGCTGCCAAAAAAACCCCATAACAGCTATAGAAATAGTGTTGCTTATGGGAAGATTTATTAACCGGAGTCTTCCACTTCTCTGCTTCTAAGATACTAACAAAGAGTATTGAGGTGATGATTCTTTGAAATATAGTTGATATTCTTCTAAGACAGGAAAATAACTAGATTAAGTTGCATCAAACCATAGTTTGTTGAATTGTACTTTATTGAATAAAATCTATGCTAGGTTTACACATAATGCTGAGCTTCCATGTAGTTTTCTTTGTTTTCTTCCAAGAGGTTTTTTTCAACTTCTCTGTCTGCTTTTAGAATTTCTGGTTGATCTCCCATCTAATCACTAATTGCATCTTGACCTGTACCTGATCAGCTAGGTACAGCCATCTTCTGTGACAAAACCAAGCACACCTATTCTTTTTTCCATCTCTATTATCCTTTTTGAATTTTTCCCTCTGAAGTTTTCTCCCTGGTCAATAAGTTGCTGGACAGAGTAAATCAGTCTTGTAATAGGTTTGAATCCATCCGTTATTTAACCAAAGGACAGATAATATTAAGTCAGGCATTTATTTATTTATTTATTTATTTATTTAGATTTATTATAGCCACCCACTCCAGTACCCTCTGAGCAGATTACAAAATACACTAAAGAATTAAAACAAAATCATACAGCACCATGGGCAGTGGATGAAAAAATAACTAGAACAGACTACACCAAAAGCCCTACAAAGGCATTATCCCCAGGCCTGAGACCAAAGCCTGGATTTAAGGGCTTGTGGGAACCCTAGGTCACTGTCCATGTATCTGAAGGGATATGGTTCCTTCCAGAGGGTAGAGCGATGTCAGAGAAGACATACTTCCCATAAAATCACAATGTTTAATAGAAAGAAATGGAGATAACAGACAATCTGTGACTTGAGGTCACCAACCTGATTGGGAGTCGCCTAGAGTTGATTGAAAGAAGGTGGCTATATAAATGTTTCGAATGAATAAATAAATCACTGGGTTATATATGTCATTTATCTTGCAAAGGTTTTTTTCCCCCTTCCTGTCTCTCAGACAGTGCATCATTTAGAAAATTAGTTAAGGTTTAGCACAGATTTTTGTAGCCCAGATATGATAAGCCTAGAATAGTTACATGGCTAAAGGCTGTTGATAGAACTGTATAGCAGAAATTTTAACAGATCTCCTGAATTAATATCTACATAAGCAACAGAATGGGATGTAGAATCTTAATATGGTATGATGAAGATTGGGCAATATGTCATCTCTCTATACAGAGAGACAATATTTCTGTCATGTATTAACTTTTTGTGCTAATTTTTCACATTTCTGTTCGCTCTTTTTTTAAAGAAAACAATGCAACACAGAATTTAAAAAGTGCTATATATTTTTTCCAATGCTTATGCTCTAGGACCAATTACTTCTGTGGCATATATATATATAGGCCAGACCTAAGTCAATGGCCATCAGTTCCTCATGACAGCAAATTCATAAATAAAATATGCACTGTTGAAATATTTACTCCTGTTTGAATCTGCTGCCAGTCAATGTCATTGAAGGACTTCAAATTGTAGTATTATGAGAATAAGAAAAAAGCATTTCTATGCATTTTCTTTACACCAGTCATACCAGTCAACAGTCTTTAATTTGATTTAATCCTCAGTCTGATTTCTCGTGGATGGAAATCTGGTTGTGGATTCCTCCTGCTTTCCTGCCGCTCTCTGGAATGTAATCAATATCAATAGCACTCCCAATATTTAGCTACTGATACTTTAATATCCCTGGAAGCCTTTTCCCAAGCTTTCTCTCATTCTAAGACTCAGCAAAAGATAGCAGGACAATGCTATCCCAGAGACAGTCTTCTCCATAGGTAGTTCTGGAATGTTCCCTCAGCGGATGACTGTCTGGCATGCATTGCTACCTTTGGGGCGTAAGATAAAGGTTTTCCATTCTCCAAAAAAACCCTTATCCTACCATTTACTTAGTCCTGATGGCACCTTTATTTCTGCATTTGTGCTGTTTTAATAAGCTTATTCTATGGATCTGTTTTTATTGGAAATTTGTACCATGAACATGGAAAGTCCACTAAATTTGGTATGGATTTCAGAAGATGAATAGATCTGTGTGTGTGTGCGCGTGCGTGGCGCGTGCATGTGTGCATATGTGTGTTTGTGTGTCTGTGTGTGTGTTAGATTTATATCCAGTCTTAACTCTAGGAGCTCAAGATGGTATATATATCATTCCCTTCTTCAATTTTTCACCACAACAGCAAAGGTAGTGGTAGGTTGGGCTGAGAGATAGGAACTGTCCCAAAGTTATCCAATGGTTGAGGATGGCTCTCTCTGGTTCCAGCCATTCCACCATTATCACTGTGCCACTCTGGCTATATCGTCAGCCTAAAATTAAAACTGACTCATATGTGCATATCCACAACATAGTGTGTCCATAACGAGTTATAGGAATAATTTCCAAAATTTCTCTGTTTTTTGGTTACATGATTGCAATAAAGTTCATGACAGTTACGATGGCAGCCAATGCACCATACCTTAAAAAATTATTTATGGGACGTTTAATAAATCAGGTAGATAATAAATCACATCTTCTATTAAAGACAAGATTATCAGTTTCTGGAATTTACCCTGTGAGCCATTTTAAATATTTTGTTTTGATTATTAAAACACTTGTTTTTGTCTTTATTTATTATGATTTTTAGGTCATCTCAGTATTTACACATTGATTCTTAAGCATTTATTTAAATAAAAAAATGTAGAAATGGTTAATATGTAGTGATATATTAAATATATTTCCTATGTAAAAGAAATATTGCTCAAGGTTGTTTTTGATCAGAATTACATTAAAGAACAACACCTGAAAATTAAAGGGCAAAAGGTAGACTGTTCATAGATTAAAAACAATATAAATTCCTAATACAGGGTGTTAATTAAAATACTAAGTTTCAGCAAATAAAAAAATATTCCCCCACTTCCAGTTTATGTCTAAAATTGTAAGCCTTTGAGAGATTGTGGGAAATGGGCAATAATGGGAGAAAGGGTAAGATGTCCTACCCTACATAAGAAGTTCCAAAATTTAGTATGACAACAATTCAATAAATAAATTATATTATTTAGCCAGGCAGAGTCTGTTTGTTCTGTTTAAATTGCCAGCTGATTATTTTCATCTTTCTAAATCTCACAGTACAGTCCTGTAAGTGTTGTTGCCAAGGAAGCACATCTCTTTGTGATTTTTGACTTCCCTCCTGTGCAAACGGCTTTCTTGCACGCAGTCTACAATGCAGTCAGGTCTTCCAGGCACACCCACTGTGATGTGTGCCACTTCTCTATGACTTAGTTGGAACTTTTGCATCAATAAGAAATTATGCTCAAGATTCATTCAAGGTGTTCTCACTATCACTATTACCACTCCCTGTTTGTCAGATACTTGTAGTCTGTTCAGGAGCATCCTTATTCCTATTCCGCATCATTAGGTCCCCTTAGCATACACAATCAACAGAATGAAGAATCTGTAATCAGAAGAAGTCTGTGAAGTAAGAATCCGTAAGATCATGCTATCCGATATGCCAAAAAGCACAAAGGAGACTTATTCATTTGTAATTGGATGGCTTATTGACTGAAACAAAAACCAGGATCCTACAGTACATATCACTGAGCAGGGATAGCGGTGGGGAGACTTATTGTAATCCTGACTTTTATAATAGTTAATAAATAATACTATAGGCTATATTGAACCAAAACAAAGAGAGCACTGAATTTAAGATGGTTTCCAGCTCCACCCACCCACAAAAAAGAAAGCTCAGATGCAAGAACTCATTTAATTCTTTTACTTTAAGTTAAGATGATCCATCAATTTTAAGTATAAATTATTAGTGAGAAAATCTAGTTCTTTCGAACAAATTTTAAGTATACGATGAGTGGAACTGGGAAAGAAAGAAAAGACTAGTTTCTCAGACAGGCCAACCACCAATAATTTCCACTTCTTAACCCTTTACAGGTTTTTATTTGTTGATTGACTTTATTAGAGAACTCTGAGTCAACCAATGCAACCAAACAGTGGGGTATTCAGAACAGATAGGAAGAAGTATTTACTCCCACAGCACCTGGGCAGTTATGTATGCAATTTGCAATGGCAGGCTATAATGATCTCACCAATTTAGATGATTTTGAAAAGGAATTAGACAGATGAATGAAGCACAAGGCTATCAATGGCTACAAATCACACACTGTCTTTATGTTACCTCAGAATCAGAGGAAACATGTTTGTGAATAGTAGTTGCTAGGGAACTCAAGTGGGAAGGTACTACTGCACACATGACCTGCTGTGAGTTTCCTGTAGACATCTGGTTTGCCACAATGGGAGCAGAAAACTCGACTAGACTGCACCAATTCAGCACCACGTTTATGGTCTACCTCTTTGCTTCACTGTAGGCTGAAGGCTGCACCTTTTTTTTTTATGAATGAAAAAGCCCTTCCAATTTTGCTAAAATGCTACAATTTGTTCCATTTGAGAAAATCCAAAGAAGAGTCATATCATCTTGGGGTATGGAGAATTAGGAAAATATATATAGGTAGTCCTCGACTTATAACCATTCCTTTAGTGACATTCAAAATCACAACGGCACTGAAAAAAGTGACTTATGACTGTTTTTCACACTTACGACCATTGCAACACCCCCATGGTCATGTGATCAAAATTTGGATTCTTGGCAACTGATTCATATTTATGACGGTTGAAGTGTCCTGAGGTCATGTGATCGCCTTTTGCAACCTTCTGACAAGCAAAGTCCATGGGGAAGCCAGATAGCATCAAGTTGTTATTATTGACATATTAAATATTAGGTAGCATCATATTTAATGTAAATTAAGGAGGATAGGATATTGAACAATCACGGTTTCCTATATTTATTTATCTGGATTGTAAGATATTTTATTACACTTTATTAAGATATCCAAGCAATATAATATCTTATAGGTGGCTAATTAGCAGAGAAAGGATCTTCAGTTTCAACCATCATCACTATTACCTTTATCAAATCTGCTCTTTTTCCAGAATTCAAGGCATCAGTTTAGCCACTAAAGTCCAGCAGAACATGAAACTTTAAAAATCAATTGTCCCATACGTGGAGAGCCCTTCTGATACTGACTCATATCATTAAACTACAGTAATGTGCTCTACATGGAGCTACCTTTGAAGATGACTCGGAAGATGCAGTTGGTCCAAAATGGAGGGGCCTGACTATAAAAAGTGTAGCACCACACCAATGCTTTGGTCACTATACTGGTTACCTCTAGGTTTCCAGATCTTATTTAAAGTGCTGGTTTTATCTTACACAGCTTAAGTCCCAAGTGACATCCGTCTAACTTTTCACATCCAAAATATGCTCATCCTGGGCATTCATCCCAAATGGAAATGCTGAAGATCTGTGGAAATAAAGGGGATGGAAACCTGGATGTGGTCCTTCTCAATGGTGGCTCCCACATTATGGAACATCCTATCCCCGAAGATTTGTTCGGTTACAACTAGCTAGCCTTTTGTAAATCTGTTAAGACTATTGTTTTGCATCAAACATTTGACCACAAATGGTGGCTATGGTGCTGCCTTTTGTGATAAGTTATTTTCATTAGACTTTTTTTTCTATATTCAGACTTGATTTGCCAGCTACATCCTGCTGCTTCCTCCTTGGCCAGGCCCAGCAAACTCTTTTCTGCAGACTAGGCTCTGCCATCCTGCCATCCTGCCGTACTTACTGTCTGGATCTGAGATCACACACCTGCATCCTGGGCCAGCAATAGGAAGAAGAAGACAGCAAAATCCCCTGAGAGTGACAAAAGGTGGGTATGTTGGCAGGGTTAGGTGGCAGTAACAGAGTGCAGGGCAGCCAAAAGCAGAATGGGACAACTGGCCACAGCCAATTTCGCACAGCCATTTTGCCATGGTCACTTCTCTGCAGCCAACTCACCATGGCCAACTCACCACAAGACAATTTGCCATGCTATCACGGGACAATTCGCCAGGGGACAATTCAATAATTCAATTTAATTATTAAAATAATTAAAACATTTTTTGTTATTCACATTTCATTTTGTTCCCTCCTTTGGCATCCTTTGTTTAATGATTCTATTCCACCATTTCTTCGATATTAGTGTAACTCTTGTCCTGTGACGAGTTGTCCCATGGTGAGTTGTCCATGGTGAGTTGTCCATGGCGAGTTGTCCCATGGCGAGTTGTCCCATGGCGAGTTGTTCATGGCAAGTTGTCCCATGGCGAGTTGTCCCATGGCGAGTTGTCCCATGGTGAGTTGTCCCATGGCGAGTTGTCCCATGGCGAGTTGTCCATGGCGAGTTGTCCATGGCGAGTTGTCCCATGGCGAGTTGTCCAGACCTGCCAAAAGAGCAGAGATGGGAGGGGTAGATAGATGAGTAAAGAAACTTGAAGCAGAGATGGTTCACACAGGACAGGAAAAGCATGAGGTTTGGGCTAATGATCACATGGTCCTCGCTTAATGACTACAATTGGAACTTCTGCTATTAAACATTATTGTCGTGTGATGCTTTGCTTAATCACCGCTTGGCTTAGCTATGGAAATTCTGAACCCAATTAGGTTAGTAAATTCAGAATTACTTGTACTTCAGCTACCTGTGCCTCCGAAAAGGCCAGTTATAAGGTTAGCCATATATATCATAAATTTCTATGGTAAACCATAGGATGGATTTTATTTTATTTTATTATTAAATTTATTCTCCACCCATTTTGCAGTCACACCACTCTTCCACCTAAAGCCAAAACAGATAATTAGAAACTGTAGTATGCTGGAGAAAATGTAGTGCCCACCATCCTCCATGGTTTATTATCTGCTATTGGGAAGGGCTGCCCTGTGGACGGGGGCATGCATTTAAATTAATCTTGGTGTGTGAATTTTAAAAAGCAATATGTCCTTTAAAAAAAAAGCTGGAAGGGAAGCTGAAAGACCCTGCTGCTGTTGTCCCCATTCTGTTTTCTGCCTAACGTTAATTCAACGGAAGGGTCGAGAAGCCACAGCAGTTTTTTTAAAATCTGCCCCTGCCCTCCCTCCGCTCCCGCTTCTCAAATTCCTCCGGGCTAGAAGGTCCTTTCAATGAAATCCACCTGCATGAAAGAGGCGGCGTTGCTGTTTGTGAATGTACCGTCTCTGCACGTTACCTACGCTCCGTTGCATTGTATTTGTATGAATGGGGGTGACCCGTGCTTGCCCACATGTCCACGTGAGACATGAGAGAAGGGGCAGGAATTGTATATCTCTTGCTCTCGGGGTGTGTTTTCTACAAAGGAAATGAATGGAGGGGAGGGGGGAAAGACGGGGGGGGAGAAATCTGAAAGCTCTCCTAAAATGCCCCTTTCCCCTCACCCCATGCCCCCGACCCCCCCGCCCAAGGCGAGATACCCCTCTCCAGCAGCCCCAGGGGCAGCGCCCTTCGTTGGCCCTGCGGTGGCGGGGGAGGGGGCGCTTCTGCCTCGGCTCCTGCGAGCATCCTTCAATGGCTGAGGCGAAGGCTAAAAACAGAAAGATGCAACACAAAAGATACCGCAGTCAGCTCTAGCAAGGGAGCTATTTTTAGATCAGAAAAGGAGAGGGGGAGGGGGAGGAGGGGGGAGAGAGGTAGAGCGCGAGAAGGGGGGGAGGGCTGGTCTGGGGCGTGCAATCTCGTTTGATTCCCTCTCCCTCCCCCCCTCGATTTCTATCAAGAGAATTTTTATGCAAGTTTATTCTTTTTTACTTCTATCTTTTTTTATCTCTCCGTCTCTCTCTCTCTCTCTCCCCCCCCCCTTCTTGGGAAGGGGAGAATTGTGAGGAGGGGGGGGAGGAAACACGGCCAAGCTAAGCTGAAGATTCTGGAGTTTTATAGCTCATTCCAGCTAGTGGCCTCTCTCTGCCAGTTGAATTAATTTGATACTATTTTTGAAAGTCAGTGTTTCTAAGGGAGACCTAATGACGCAATGACGTCAATGCAGGTCAATAGCACACACTGGAGGAACTGACTGTGCTACCGTGAGGGAAGAGCTGGGAGCCTTTTCCAACCCCCCCTCCCCCCCCCAAAAAAACCCGCGCTCTTGCACACATACACGCGCGCGCGCACACACACACACACACAGAAATGAAAAAGTCCTTTGCATAACACGTCCACCAATACGACCGTTCCAACATCCCCTCTTTCCAAATCCTCCAGAAGATTCCCCCATTATATATACGATGCGTGTTTTTTACACGCACACGCACCTACAAATATATATATATATAGAAAAACTGCGATCGGACGCACTGCAGTGCAAAAAAAAATCCACCCTTTTGCCTGTCAAAGTAGCTTTATTGACACACACACAGAGAGAGAGAGAGAGAGAGAGAGAGAGAGAGGAGGGAGAATGCGCGCACACACACACACACACGTTGTGAATGCAACACACGCTCGACATTAGGAGCCTATAAATAGAGCTAGCGAAGGTGCGTGCATTGGCAATTTACTCCCCTAGTGGGGAGGGGGAAGAAGAGGAGGGAGGGAGGGAGGGAGGACGAGCGGGAGGCTTGTGAACGTGGGTGATGAGTTATTCTGCGCCGCTCAGTTATTCAGGAGGTGCCTGTATTGGTGGTGTGGGGTGGGTGCGTGGGTGGGAGGGTGAGTGGGAGGGGGGTTTGCTTCTCTCTGTCTCCAAGTCAGGCAGAGAATGCGAACTGGGTTTTTTAAATGATTTTTCCTTTCCTCTCTTCTCCCCCCCCCCCTCTTCCCCGCCACCTTTCTCTCTCCTTCCTGGAAGAGTTCAGACACACATTACGCGACATTCGCACAGCCTTTTCCTAGGGTGCCCAGCATCAAATGCTGGAGTTGTATTTATGTAATCTCCCACCCACCCTTTTCCTCCCTTTGCAGTCCTCGCCAAAATTCCCTAGAAATCCAGCTCTAAGGCTCGTGCGGAGGAAGTTGATCTGGGCTCCCTGCCTCCCCTCCCCCCCCTCTTTTTAAAATTTTCTTTTGGTTTTCCGTTGTTTTGTGAACTACCCCCCCCCCCCCGTCCCTTCGCCCCGTACACATAAGTGAAGAAGATGTTGCAAGGTAGGTTTCTGTGCACTGTCTCTTGTTGCCTGTGTCTTGTTTTGTGAATGTGCTTGGTGGGGTGGGTTTTTTTTGGCTTTTGACAAAGTTTTCTGATTTCAGTGGCTGAATGCTTTTGTGAAGAGCAGAGTTCGCTGTTGCTGGCTGCCTTTGGAAAGCTGCAGGAAGCATTGGTCACCAAACCCTCCCTTTCAAGAAAGGAGGAAAAAGTTCTAGACTTTTTGGGGTATATTTTCAGGGTATTTAAAGGGTTTTGCTAGGGCAGAAAAATGCAAAAGATGGAAAATACATGCCCCCTTTGAAAGTTAAGGATGATTAATCTTTGAACAACAAACTCCAAATTGGGGAATGGATGAATGTGTGTATATTAAGTTGTGCGTGTGTGTCGACTTTACTAATAGTTGTACTTTGACACACATTGGAACCAAGACAAAACTTATTTGACTAAGGATCATTCATATGCAATGCTGATTGCATAAAATCGATGGGCAGTTTGCTGATGAATCCCAGCACAGGTAAGCAAGAAAAAAGGATTGGTTTAATGGTGGGGTTTTTTTTTGTTTTTTGTTTTGGTACTGTATAAAGAACTGTAGTCAGCCCAAGGATGGGCAGAAGATAAATGGGAAGAAATGAAGATTGGAATAATTTTCTGTTATGGAAGAAGAAGATGCTGCCACGGTTTTCAACCACCTGTAGAGGGAGATCTTTGTACACTAAAATTCACCCTCCCCTATAAATTGTGTCTGGAAGAAAAATGAAAGAGAATTTCCCATTCTAAACTTTACAAGGCAGCGAGGACATCATACAAATGCCAGATTTATGCTAACATAGCTGTCAATGGCCCTGACGTTTTGGGATCTCTTTCATTTGAATGAGTATAATGGAAACGGGAAATAGCCCTTCTCATCTTTTGACATACATTTATGATCATCTTCAGTGCTGACTGTCTAGTAGAAGTCTACAGTATCAACAGGTGCTTTGCTCGAGAAGTTTCCCTTCATGGTTCATTTGAAGGAGCTTTCACAATGGAGATAAACAGAATTGAGGAGCCCACTGCACTTCTGCTAGAATGTTTGGGGCGAGGTGGTCCATTAACCCTTGTTTACCCATGAAGAATTTGATTCAACTGACTGGAGAAACATTCTTGTCATCACGAGTGATACGTTCATAGCACACCATGTTTTGAGTGACCCCCAACTCTTCACAGTTGTATCTTCACTGAAAACTGCTTCATTAAAGTGTGATCTGCTACAAATTTCTGATTCAGGGACAAGAGCTGAAGTGTAATAGAGACAGGAGAATTAGCAAAGCTTAGTCATGGGTTGATACTTGAATAGTTGTAATAATGCCATTTGTTATCATAACATGGAATTAATGGACTTGGAATTCTAAAGGTAACTGGATGCCAAAGCACCAACAGCATTACCTATGGCAGTAAATGAATCATTGCAATGGAAAGATTGATGTCTCAGTCATGATCTGATACAGAAGAATATTTCTAGTTTTGTCAAAGACTTTACATTCTCTATGAAGTCTTGCTGTCAGAGTCAATTACATAGTATTTTTAACTTGCCAGGACATGTGAGCATTTTTCCATTTTATAAGCCACCAAACACACTTTAGACTGCAATGTTATATACAATCCTATGTCCATTTACTTTGGAAGAACACAAACTGAACTGAATGGGAAATGAGAAGACATGGATAGGGTTGTGCAATAGGTGTCCTTCAGCAGACACTGTACACACAGATGTTCACCCATTTAATCAATCAATTAAATGGAAGAAATAGCAAAGGTTAAGAAACAGTATCCTGATTCTAACAATTGGATCCACTATAGTTATGATTCAATGGTCTGCAATGTTATCTCTCTCTGTTTTCTGTCACTTAATGGATAATGATAAGGGTAGAGAACAAAACTTAATTTGTATCTTTTTTCTATTGCTACATAGTTGCATCAAATGAGTTCAATTATTAGCATAAAGCTTCTACTCAAGACAATCAAACCACAATTAGACTATTAAGACAATTGTCTCACATTTTAATCAGCTTGTATGTTTCTTTGGAATAAAGTTGACTGAAACACCAAAAACGTAACATTTTTAGATCACTAAGTTCAAAGTGATCTGCCTGGAACAGCTAACAGTTTATGAGTTTTCAAATGGTTTCAAATGTTATTCTAGAAATACTGATGCTTCTTAAGTCCCATTTTCCTCAGATGGATATATGTACATCCTATTCTGCAGAATTAAAATCCTAGAAGAGTAACTGATTGAAGTTAGTTATCATGAAGAAACTTATTTTCAGTTACAGGATAAAGACAAAACCAAAATTGCGTGATAAAACAAGTATTTTTTTCAATAAATGATGGAAACATCTCCCACTGTGGCATAAAAGTACCAGAATGGATGGCAGACAACCTGGCAATTAAAACTAGACTGAAAGGTCTTAAGTAGCAGAGTGTTGGAATTGCTGAACTATTACTGGACATTTCATACACTTTAAGAAAAGAACTCAATCAATTGCATCTAATGGAAGCCAATATTTGGATGTTCTACACAGACTTTCTGGCATCATTTTACATTTCAAGAATGTGATTCTTGGTGCACAATACTTTCATTATATAGAACTATAATAGCAGTCTTTTCATTTTACAATATATAGTATATAATAAGAAGAGCATTATTTTTTTTAAAAAGAGCACAATTTTAAATCTGAGCCTTTAGACATAATAAATAAATCTGAAATAAATAGGTCTTACAATATCAAGTAAATGATACAGTAAAATTTTAGTAAAGCCTAATATAATGTCATGGATTTATTTAATATATGTTTTTATTGTTGGCACTAGAAGTACACTCTAAAAGTATATAACTTAGACATACATTCTTATTAAACTAAGAAAAGATCTTTCTTGTTTTCCAAATATTTCTGGATATAATGGGTTGTTATTAATTTAGAAATAAAGGTGCTACATTTATCAGGTTAGTTGTTGGAGGCCGTAACCAAGATAGATTTGAGTATAGATTTTTTTAAAATTCTAGGACCCATTCTGATATTTAAACCTGACTTCCAGATATTAAACAATATTCTAGAAGCTGGGTATTTCTAAAGATAGCCTTCTTCTGTCCTGCACTCTTAACAGTTTTGATTTGGCAGATCTATTTTCTTGAGAATTCAAGGAAAGCAGGTGGACATTTGCAAAACGTCCATAAGAAAAGGCAAGATATGAATTAAATATAAACACGTAGGCCATCTCTCCCATCTTCCTGATGCTGTAGTACAATAGCTGAGTATACGATCTCTATAGCTATATAACATGAAAAGAAACTTGAACTGTGAACATATATGCTCATTGAACACACTGAGTATAATCAAATGGCCCTGTCCTATTAGCCAGATTACTTATAAGTATTTGTCACATTTTGCAAGAACTTGTTGTGTCTTAGTAAGAGTAGAAGCGTAAGCACATGTCCTACCTCGCTGAGAAAGACTGGTGTGACATAGGAATGTTGCATGCTTATAGTGACTTCCTTTTGTGTCTAGTAAAGACACGATCAAAGAACGCCTTCTGAGCCACACTGAACTGTTCACTACAGTTTTGCGTGTGCCACTATTAAAAGCTGAATTTTAGAATTCAGTTTACATCCAATCTTAGATGTTATGGTGACTTCAGACTTTTTCATTGCAGTAAAATACAAAAAAAAAACCTCAACTTTTTGCTTTACATTTCACAACATTTGAAACCATTTCTGTATTAATAAAACCATTCTAATAATCAAAACTTAAATCAAAGTTTCATTTTTTTCAGTTTCAAGCAAAAAAGTCGAGAAGTGAGTTCCAAATGCAAACATAACAAGATAGTTTCTCCATCTCTGCTAATTAGATATTGCTAATCAAAGAGAGAACCAACCTAGAACTACAGAGAAATTTCCTGACAGTTAGAACAATTAATCAGTGGAATGACTTCCCTCCAAAAGCTGCAAGTGTTCCGGCACTGGAGGTTTTAAAGAGGAGATTGGACAACAATTAAGCAAGGTTTCCTGCTTAAGCAGAGGGTTGGACTAGAAGACCTCCAAGATCCCTTCTAACTCTGTTATTCTGCTATTCAGTAGTTATTAAAAGTACTGACACTGGCTAATGCAAAAGTGGTCAAGGATAGTGTTAGGATGCACATCTTTATAGAAGGTATGCTAGAATTCTGCAGCACAGATTTACTTATATTAGCTCTCATTATGGTTGAAGATGCTGGTTCATACGCCAATTTAGACCACAGGTCAGTGTAGGGGTTTTTTGGGGGGGGGGCACGCGTGCACACCTTCGGTGTTTGACTTGAATTGTCTGTACAAGTCCTTGCAATTTTCTTGACAAGTTTTTCAGAAGTGGTTTGTCATTGTCTCCTTTCTAGGGCTGAGAGAAAGTGATTGGGCCAAAGTCTCCCATTTTTAGCTTGATGCCTTAACCGGTACATCAAACTGGCTTTCTTAGATTAAGATTATTGTCATGTAGTAATTCCAAGCCTTCAACCAAAGATTTTATTGAAAGTTACCCTCAGATCCCTTGGATTAGTGCTTTCATGGAGGCTCACAAGCTTTGGTAGAGGTGTAGTTCTCTCTATACAATATTAGATATCTGATTGATTGGTTGTACTATAAGTAGGACAATTTATGAATCAACTGACAATACTTATGAACTGGCAAATAGCTGTGGTACTTTCTGAGCAATTGAAAGCAATTTTATTATTTAATTAAATGTATATTATGTCTTTATATATTGTGTATGCCCAGGCACTAACAGGTGCCTACCAAATATAAAAATAAATACAAAACAAAAATACCCAACAATTAAAACACAATATATAAAATCATGGGTGGATGTACAAGTCATAGTAAATTAAAGCCAGTAATGAAGTTCAATCTAAATATATCTTATTGAAGTGTAAATGAGTTGCTGATCAAGGATTAATATTTAGCTGCTTGACTAGAAATAATAATAAATGTTTTTTTTTCTATGTGCTGCCAACAGTAAGTATGTAGGTATTTTGTTTTGAGATTTTAGTCCTGTTATTACACTTTTGTTGAAAGTCAATGCACAATAAATCTAAACAAAAATGATAATGAATAAACATAGAAAATATACTAAAGCATTGAAAAAATAAACCAAGTAAAAATAACAGTAATTTACAAGTATTGTTAAACAATTGGGTTTTAATTAAAGTCTGCCAAGAGAGTGGAAGAGATCAGCAATTATCAATCTCGATGTAAATGCTTGTTTGGGGGGAAAAAACATAGCCTTTGAATTTCTTTAAAAATAAAGTCTGTGATGAAGGAGGGATGAAAGTGATTTCCAGCCATTCCATGTTATGTTACTGTAATTAGAAATTTTCTATAAGAATTGGGGAAAATTCCATATGTGTTCAATATATGCAATGCTTCAAAAAGACTAGATTTTGTGTGTACGAATGTATGATGAATGTATGACTGAGCAAAACACTTTCAGGGAACCCTTGAGCAAAACACTTTCAGAGTAACCATTGATTTACTCTTGTTTGGACAGTGGTCTATTTATTTTAAAAATAATCTTCAATAATCCATTATTCAAAGACACAACTTTAGTCCAACCATTTATCTTCCCCCCCCCTCAAAGTGCCATAAATTAGTAGTCCATCTAGGTCAGGATCTATCTACAAAACAGCCATGGCTTTTCTTGACCTATAGTTAGAAGGTAGGATGCCACTTTGTTTACAGGCTGTTCGATTTCACTCCGTTTGAGCTGAAAATTACCTACATGGTGCACGTTGCAGAGGTAAAATGTTTGTAACAGAGAAAAGCTGCATTTTGAGGACACGGGTTTGCTATTATTATTTTTCATGTTGAAGAAGCCCCAAATAAACTTCTGAGGAACCTTAGAGAACCTCATTATACAGTCTAAGAACCTTCATTGTAAAGTTTCTAATGAATTTTGAAATGTTCAGAAGCCGTGTTTATACATCTAAGACCATTTTAGTCAATATACTTCACATTCTTCACACCACGCTGCTCTCATGATGAGTCATATTCCTTCATTTTCGTAACTTGGAAATTAATAACACTGAGTTTAATAGAACATACTTCCCGGAATATTGGCTAGCATAGCATTCTACAGAAATACTTGTTTCTGAAAATAGATGAAAAATAATGAACAACATAGTAACTGTATAAACTACAAAGGTATTACCACAATAAAATCTAAACAAATGTATTGAAAGGCAGTCGTGGTGCAAAATAAATATATGTTTTCCTTAGAAAAAAATTAACTAAAAAAAAAACACCTTGTGTAGACCATGGTAGTTGAATTGTTCCTTTCTTGTGAGTTTTCAATCTCATTCCATTTCTCCTCTGTTTGTCCTTCATTTCAAATATTTTTGTAGTATGGTCAGTTTCCAAGAAATAACAATTTTGCAAATGCATCACTTGCTGCTTAAATGTCAGTACGTAAGAAAGTCTTATCTGACCAACATCCCGCTTTTATAGTAGCCAGTCAGCTGTAGGAAGTCTACACAAGGGCAAAATAATAATAGCTTTTGTTCCCCAAATCACCTTCTTCTTTTGATGAACAGAAATGCACTCTTAACATTGACCCCACTTTTATTTCCTAAATTTTAAAAAAATCATCATATATCTTAAGTCCCACTCCGAAGTCTTGGAAGTAAAATGTATTATTGGTCTGGCTGAACTATGTTCTACTGAGGGCGCTTAGGATCAAAGTGCTAGGTTAGCAAATCAGAGGGGTTCTCCTGTGCTAAATAGAGTAGACTATTTGCTGGTAACGAAAATTCACTGGTATTATGTCTAAAACTGAGAGATCACCCTGACTTTCTGTTTTGTGAGGAAGAAAGGGGTCTTAATATTGTAGTGTTCACATGCGTAGTATATCACTGCTGCTGAACAAATCACAAGTAGTCCTCAACTTACAACAGTTCATTTAGTGACCCTTTGAAGTTACAACAGCACTGAAAAAAGTGATTTGTGACCATTTTTCACACTTACAACCATTGCAGCATCCCCATGGTCACGTGATCAAAATTCAGGTGCTTGGCAACTGACTCGTATTTATGACGGTTGCAGTATCCCGAGATCATGTGAGGACCTTTTGTGACCTTCTGACAAGCAAAGTCAATGGGGAAGCCAGATTCACTTTACAACCTTGTTACTAACTTAGCAACTGCAGTGATTCACTTAACAACTGTGGCAAGAAAGGTTGCAAAATGGAGCAAAACTCACGTAGCTTTCTCACTTAGCAGCATACATTTTCAGCTGAATTGTCATAAGTCAGTACATAAGGACTATCTGTATATTAGCAATTAACATTTAGAATCCAATGAGCTCTAAACATTTGAAGTTGTCTTTCCATCATTTACTGACAAAAAAAATAATCAAGTTTTAATCAACTAACTGAACCCACTTAGCTTTGATGTTATGTGTCTATTTTTACAAATCTTCTGGTTAATAATTAGAAATATTTGCCTATGTTGGAAATATCGACTCATAACTTATTCTGCGAACTATGAAAAAAATGCATTGCAGAATGAGCATTTCTAAGGTGGTTAAGCCAGATTTCATTCTTACTGTGCATTTCTCCTTTCACTCTTCAGAATCTCCTTTAATGAACTTTCACCATTCTTTCATTCTTGTCTTCTTGTCATTTCTCTTTCCTTTTTTCTCTGATTACTAATGTTCTTTAATCTGACAGAGTGATGGGAGTTCAAGTCCAAAATACCTGAAAGACCAGTAAGTTGGGGAAGGAGGTTATGTCATCTCCTTCCTGAAGACAAAATGAATACCTGTCCTTAAGTATCACACTGTTATTTCCTGATCTTAAATATTTTGTGCAGCCCGTTTGATTGCTTATTTAATTATTGCTCTCTTTCAGTGATATTTACATATTTCCTTAGTCAGAGTCAATGGATATTTTCAGTTAACTATTGCCTTAATTTTATTGCTCCAAAGATTCTACAAGTCTACAATTCTTTTCCTTTATATACATTTATACCCACATCATTTATTATTTTCTCAAAAATGACCTAAATACTTACACAAAACTTTTTGTCTGTCAATTATCACTGATAATTATGCCTAATGTAAATTTAAAAAAGTGAATTTACTAATAAAATGTTAGAAACATAAGGATTCTTTTAGTAAAAAAAATCTTATGGATCTTCTAAAAGAATATGCTCTCTTTGTAATTTCATTATGTTGATAATATAATTCCAATCACTCTTCATTTCCATGCAACTTCATTAAAGGCTTAGAATTAGATAAATTGAGCCTCAGTTTACCAGAGTTCACCTAGAACTGGTTGATCTAAATGTCTGGACTCACGTCAGAATGAAACAAAGACATCATTAATCTATATAAAACGTCTCTCAACACTGAATGAAAATTATAATTCTTCTATACTGGAATAAAAGATCAATTTCCCTTGAAATCAGTAGTTGGATTGCTTGTCCTCTTAGCCATTATTGTTTTCTATGTCCAGCAGTGGCTCTCCAAAATCTTAGTTCCGTCTAGCTCTACTACTTTTAACACTAAAGTTAGTCGGAGTTGGATTTTGTATTGTGCACATTCAAAACATGTGTTGAACCAGTGAGCCTTATGAACCCAAGATCCCTTGTCACATATTTTTAATGTAAGTATAATACAATTGAAATAGATACAGCATACTAGAAGTGGAGTGATGAGTTTGCAGTCGCAATTTAAATTAATGGTAATTTTTTTAATGAAATACAAGTCTTCTTTATACGTGCAATGTGTAATGTGCAAAGACATTCATGTCAAGGACTGACCCATTTTCTTGGACAGAAGGCTTCAAACTGCAGAACTAACTAACATCTATATGCATTAATGATAACCATATCAGCTTTAGGCTAGTAGGCCCATGAATGTTCTCCACTCAGTTTTAACACATGCTCATGTGTTAAACGCATGTGAGTTTTTAAATTCACAGGCCAGATGCCCTAATACCTTTAATGGCAAAAACTGTGGGTTTTTTTTAATGATAGCTATTTATACTTGAAGAAATCATTTTCTCAGCTGGAATTGCTGGTGGTAACTTCTTTTGACCAAAGTAAATGTAAGTAACAGAAGGGCATAATGCAAACTCTTGGTGATCCATAACTGTAAGCTGCATTATATCAAAACTAGCTTCTTAAAATTACAAACAACAAATCAATAGTCTATGTTTATATTAAATGGTGGGAAATAAATAGTGACAACTTTGGAATCATTCAGATGAAAAGTGATTTGAAATTATTTTAAATAAACATCTCAGTGTTAAATATTGCTAGATTTAAAAAAACATTCAGAATGGGCTAAATATGCTACTACCAGGGGGACAATCGTGAGCATCCTGTCATACAGCATCACAGTCTGGTTTGGAGGCATCACTGCTTCAGACAGGAAGGCGGTGCAGAGAGTGGTGAGAATGGCCGAAAAGATCATTGGCAGTTCCCTCCCTCCCATCCAGGACATAGCACAGAAGCGTTGCTTAAGCAGGGTCCGTAAGATTATCTGGGACACTACACATCCTCTTCACGACCTGTTTTCCTTGTTACCTTCTGGGAGGAGGCTTCGTGGTATCCGTAGCAGAACATCCAGATTCAGCCATAGTTTCATTCCATACAGCATTAACCTTGCGGAACTCTCAAACTTCCCCTTGCGTTATATATTCAAGATGGACAGTATTTAAATTATTGCTATGTATATGTAGGGATGTGGGTCTATATATATGTTGTACATAGTATGTTTAGGTGTGTGTCATGTATATGTTTCACTTTGAGAGCGGGCAACTAAATTTCATTTTTTATGTGTGCCATTCTGCCCACAATATAAAAATGACAATAAAGGTTATCTATCTACCAATGGGGAAAAAAAGACACGTGATAGAATGAATCTGAAATTTTATTGATCTGTTTGTTTATTTGTAAGATGAGTAAATTATATCACTCCAGAGGCTCTGGGAGCATACAAAGTCAAAGTACAATCTGAAACCACAGATATTAGGGATAGCACATGCTGTACTTCTCCATCATATTGTAGCACTTCTGTTAACTGACAGCAATAGATGCATAACCACTCTGTGTGAAATACATCAAGAAGACAGACCTCTTTGATTTGAGAGGAATCTTTGAGATTGGTTTGATTGTAATAAGACTCCTCCTTTTCCTTTCTCTTGAAGTGCTTTATTTTTCATAATTTTTCCCAACACTGATAGTGTTATTCATAGTGTTTTGAGCCTATTTTTTTTACTTAAACATGTTCTTTAAATGCATCATAGAATTAGTATTGATGTGGAATTCCCTTCCTTCCTTCCTTCCTTCCTTCCTTCCTTCCTTCCTTCCTTCCTTCCTTCCTTCCTTCCTTCCTTTCCTTTCTTTCTTTCTTTCTTTCTTTCTTTCTTTCTTTCTTTCTTTCTTTCTTTCTTTCTTTCTTTCTTTCTCTCTCTCTCTCTCTCTTTCTTCCTTCCTTTCTTTCTTTCTTTCTTTCTTTCTTTCTTTCTTTCTTTCTTTCTTTCTTTCTTTCTTTCTTTCTTTCTTTCTTTCTTTCTTTCTTTCTTTCTTTCTTTCTTTCTTAACAAATAGGCCCAATAGAAAAGCCTGTGCCCTACTCTGGATATTCTGGATAGTTTTTATAATACAGGTAGTCCTCAACTTATGACCACAACTGAGCCCAAAATTTATGTTGCTAAGTGAGAAATTTGTTAAGTGAGTTTTGGCCCATTTTACAACTTTTCTCGCCAGATTTGTTAAGTGAATCAGTTCTTAAATTGCAGTTCTTAAATTAGTCACATGGTTGTTAAGTAAATCTGGCTTGACTTCACTTGTCAGAAGGTTGCAAAAGGGGATCACATGACTCTGGGACACTGCAACCGTCATAAATATGAGCCAATTGTCAAGTATCCGAATGTAAATCACGTGACCCTGGGATGCTGCAATAATCATAACTGTAAAAAATGGTCATAAGTCACTTTTTTCAGTGCTGTTGTAACTTCGAACAGTCACTAAATAAACTATTGTAAGTCAAGGACTACCTGTACACTTACCCACTTGAATAAGATTGGCCATGCTCCTTAAGTTTGAGAATAAGTGAGAGTTTCTTGGTTTTGCTATTTCCTTGTCATCATAGAAATAGTTTTATTTATTTTATTTTATGCCTTCAGTCTTAGTTCTTTGGAAAGCAAAGAATCTTGATAAACATAACATGCTGAGCTGCAAATAAAATCTCATTTTGCTTCTGAAACAAGTTATTCTTTACACTTTGTATTTTCAAAGGTGAGGTATAATATCATACTGTTCAACTACAGTAGAGATAATGTTATTATTTATAAGTCTCTCAGATGTTTATTATAAAACATAAACTCAAAATTAACGTTGGACTTATTACAAAACATGTAAAGATCCAACAAAGTCAATGAAATAATTAAAAGCTTTCCGAAAAAGATGCACTTCACTGGCTTTTTAAAACCCAATAAAGATGTGAAGTCTTTCAACTCAATAAGGACTGTATTTCAAAAAAACAAAAACAAAAAAATTGAGGCAGTTACTGAAAAGACTCGAGTATGAGTCATCACGAGATAAGCCCCCAGAAGCTAAATGCACCTCACCAAAGATCTCAGTGAGTGGGATGGAGGTTTTCTCAACTAGCTTCTGCTTCCAACACCGTGGACTTTACTAACCTTACCTTGTTGCTGGTAAGAAAACATGAACCCATTCCAGGGTTCTAATCTCTCAAAGAGCATTAAATGTATAAGAGTGGTGTTATGCTTGATAGCAGATCTGTTTCTTAAATTGTATAGAAGTACTCTCTGGTCAGATCAGATCACTTAAAAACTGGATTACCTGAACTGCAATTTATCTTTCACTCTACAGTTTGATTTGTTAACAGGTATAATATTAATGATAATGTTTGTAATCCTATATGTATTATTGCCTTTTTTAAATAATCCCAATAGAATCCGGATAAATTAAAACCATAGGATGTACTTTCATCAGCTTTCCACGATATTGCCTGGATGGTTTCTTCATGAATTGGAATAATAGAAGGATGAATTAGTAAGCTGGATGCTAAACATTTGGTTAGAAGGAAGAAGGCCTAGCTGTATGTTCCAATACTATACCTTGGTAATTCTTTTAATCCAAGAAATTAGTGTGAAATCTTACAGTCCTTTTTAAATTGTTTGCTTGAGTCAAAAAGTCTGAGGAAAAATAAATGTTTTGCAAAATTTCCCTCACCATTATTTGCAAGGTCATAAATACTTCATTACATAAATGCTTGAGAGAGAGAGAGAGAGAGAGAGATTACTTTCTGAAGTAGTCTGTCCAAAAAAGATTCCATACACTGATTTTGGTGAACTTGTTTTCAATTTAATGGATTTTTTTTTTTGGGGGGGGGGGGGGAAACTTGCATTACTTTAATTGATGTATGCTACTTTCCCAGGGAGAAGATCTCTCTATATATGAGAGAAATAGAGAAATAAGAGAGATTCTGAATGAGGCATGTAAGGAGATGCTATGTCACTGCATCTCATCACAGCTGCAGAAACATAAAGACTGTAGCTGGATTATGTTTTTAAAGCCAAATAAAAGCCCTTCTTGTAATATTTATCTAGGTGCATATGGATATCCTAACATTTCTGTGGCATCAGGTAATGTTAGTATCTCTTATTTCAATCATTGTGTGTCTAGTAGGAAAACAATTGTATTGAAAAAAGTTAATAATAACTGGCATCATTAATAAACTGTGTTTGCCCAGGGAATTTAGATTACAGATAGCTTTCTACATCTTGTCTGCACGTTTAGTTTCTTTCATTCATGTAGACAAGGCGTGAAGTGAGTTCTTGGAAAAGAGAGCCCTTTGGTGCATGATTCACAACATATAATTTTCATTTTGATCCACAGATCTTTGTTTCTCTTCAGTGCATGTGGGTTTTTTTTCTCCTAATGATATATCCTACATTTTTCATTTTTACCTGGAATCCATTTACCACCCCTTTGCCAAGATCCTTAAAAATAGCATCAACTAAATCTTTGCACACTTCCTTGAAGTTGTTTATAATTTTTGGAGGAGGATGGGGAAAAGACGAAGGAGACAGGAACCTATTTTGCAGTAAAGATTCTGATTAATACTCATGAGGATATAGAGTGCTTTTCTCTTTCCACCCACACCTATCTTTCAACCTCAGTGTTTGTTTTTCCTGTCAGTGTTTGTAATATAACTGGGTCTTTGTAGGTATATTTCTTTTAATACGGTTGAGGGGAAGGAGTTTGTATGTGGAGGAAATATTCAATTTGCCAAATAAACTATATATTTTTTACAATTTGCCAAATAAACTATATATTTTTTTCAATAACATTTCTTTTGGAGTAATTGATGTTTAACTGATAGGTTGAACAGTGGTCCTCTGGATTGGTGTTTTGGGTTTCACCTTGGGGGTACAAATTTACAGCTGTTACAATTTTTAATTGCAATCTCTCTCTCTCTCTCTCTCTCTCTCTCTCTCTCTCTCTCTCTCTCTCTCTCTCTCTCTCTCTCTCTCTCTCTCTCTCTGCCTCTCCATCTCCTCCCCCTCCTCTCTAATCTGGATCATTGCTCTCTGTAGCTGATTCCGTGGGAGACCAAGCAGAGTGCGTGGGTGCAGAATATAGAAAGCCAGAGCCATAGAATTTGTTCTTTGCGTCACTCTAGGAGACAGGGCTGGTTGCCTGCAAATATACAGAATTAATCTCTGCTTTATCAATATATGGGTTTTGCCACTGTAGAGACATAAAAATATGAAGTTGTGTGCAGTATAAGTGGCTCTATGGCTAAAAGGGAGAGATGTTGAACACTATTTTTCTCCAGATTTTTTCAGAGTGTGTGGGTGAGAATAAGGGGGGTGTATTAAAATGCATCCACCACACCCTCTGGTTTACTTGATAAATATGTACTACCTTAAATGTTATATTCCCCCCCCCCCCATTCTTCACCTTACAGCACATGGGAATAAAAAAAAGGTGGGAACACATAAAATTCCTACAGAGTGCATGTATAGGATGTATAATAATCATAATATCTTCATCAAGTCATTTCTACCAAGAATATATGTTTTAAATAAACCCAGTTCCCCACACAGCTTTTCAGCAACACCTTTGTCTCTCCATTTCTTCCAATACCCTCCCTCCCTCCCATTGTGCATTATGTTGATGTTCTTCTTTTTTTAAAAAAACAACAACAGCGATTTAATTGCAGGAACGGTGCAAAGGTAGAAGTAGATGCAACCCTTAAAAACGTGGCTTTTGCTAATTAACTCTTTTCCCTCGATCTCAATTGCTTCTCTGCAAGCACAAAGCTCCGAGCATACACCTCTTTTATGATGAACTGGAGCCTCTGAAGAGGAGAATCTGAACGTGACGTCAATAGCTGATAACTGACGCAGCCTTGGAAAGGAGTCTCAGGCTGCCTTCTTGCAGCCTGAAAGCCTTAATGGTTCTATTTTTCCCCTCATCTCTCTTCCTAGTGATTTACTAGAACGCAATCGTGTATATATACACACATTCACGTTTTTTAAAGTGTATGTGTGAGAGTGTATATTTATAGAGTCTTTATTCGCAGACAAAGGATATTTTTTTAAAAAAAAAAATGGGGTGGGGAATGAAGAATGTTAAAAACAACCTTTCTTTGTGCTGAATATAATTTCTTCTGTGCAAGGTCTCTCTCTTTTTTTCCTCTCAGACAAGCAAGCAAGCTTGCTTAAAAGCCACATCTGTGCATGGTGGTAAAGTAACGCATGGCTGTTATGTGCGTATTGCTATTGTTGCTATTGTTACTGTTGTTATTATTATTACTGTTAGAATCTACTTTATAAAGACAATGCAAGAGAGACACAACAATGCAAGGCAACAGGCAGAGTCACTCTCAATAGAACTGTGAAGGGGGGTGGGTGGGAGTAGGACAATATGGAAAGCGATCAATATCGCCCCTCTAAATTCTCTGCAATGTTGCACTTAAAACAACTCTTAAGGGTGAAAGAGAAAGAAACTGAATTGGGGAGGGGGGAGCAGGTGGAAGATTTAATGCACATTTGATATTTTGGACATAACGTTCGAGCGAAATGCCTTTGTGTGGATTTTTTTTTTCTCCCCAGCACTTGCTAAAAATAGCACCAGGGTTTTGATCGCGTTCCAGAAATAGACAGAGAGTTGCACTTGTATATAAACGCCAGCGCGGGTGGAAGAATACCTGGACATCGCCGCAGTATATTTTGCCTAACAACTATCTGGAAATTAACTGTTGGATTTTTTTTTTCCCCTCCTCTCTCTGTCTGTATGTTTTCTCTCCCCACCCACCCCCAATCACCACCACGACTTTTCCTCCACTCCCCTAATCCTCCAACTCTCTTCCCCTCCCATCCCTATCAAAGGAGTTCCCGTTTGGGTAAGTAGTAATATTTCTTGTGCATGCGGCAGAGGATGTGTCTGTGAATCTTGAGTATACTGTATGCATGCTTGGATTTATTTCGTGACTCTATTTTTATACCGGAGCAGGGTGGAGGAAGAGGGAGGGAAGATCGTACTTGTCTATTTAACGAATTTGGTGCATGCACGGAGCCCCAGACACAGGGAATTCTTGCAGAAAGGGGAATCACCCTGTCGGTAAATCTCTGAATCAATAGCAAACTGCAACTCTCTCGATCCCTCTCTGTCGGCGCTATAGAGTCCCTCTTTCTCTTTCGAGCTCTACTCGCTGCTCTTCCCCCAGCACTCCCCCCCCTCCCCGTTTTCAGAAAGATGGCTTAGACGCAATCTAACGGTAGGATTTCTCTTAGCTTGAGAGAGAATTAGCAAGAGAGAGAGAGAAAAGGACAAGCGGACGGGAGAATTTTCGCTGTAAACTGCACTAAGACGAAAGGGGGGTTGGTTTGCTGCTTCTCACTCTCAGAAAGCTAGCCGGGCATTTTCCGCCTGGGAGCTGTCCACGGCTCCGGGTACTGAAAGAGCGAGCAGCCCGCTTTAACTTTCGCTCCCCAGGAGATTGACCTCTTCGCCGTGCAATCGCTAGCGGACCCTTTTTTTTTTTTTTTTTTTGCTCGCCGGCAAGAAGAGCCGGTTGTACAATGGCAGTGGGGCCAAGGAGCAGAAAGTGCCAGCACTCTCCCAGTTTGTGACTTACGTGCCAAGAGCTTCCTTTTCTAATCCAGGGTTTTGTATCAGGTGCGTAAAAGCACAGTTCTGGTTTGACTTGCCTATCCTTTTCCCGCCTGTGCATTTGAAAGAGCCGACACCTGATGATGGTGCTTCTCAAAGAAGAGTCTATAGGTTGTTTCGCTTGGACTCACCCCTTCTCCTCCCACCTCGTTTCACCCCTCCGAAATGCCCACATCTTCTGCCTATCCTTGTGGGTATGCCTTTGTTGTTCCTGCCCTTTCTTCACCCCTCTTAGAGACTTCCTCACCAAATGAGTTGGTGGAAGAATGGGAAGTGGAGGCAAAGCAATGCTGAGGATTTATCGCAATGTGTACATTCAGCAGATACAGGATACAAAGCCCAGTCATTCCGGGGTATCTTCTTAAAGCCAAGAATGTTATTTTTAGATAGTGATCATACTATCACAGAAGCATTTCTGGTTAGCAGAAGCCCCACCACCAGAAGTATCTGCAACATAGGTTCGCCCCAGTGTTCACATTTATAAACCCATTTACTCATTTAACTCAACATTTGACAAGAAAGGGAGGGAGGAGGTGGGTGTGTGAACACTTTAGGAAGGAGCCTGAAATCAGCCCAAAATGAAGAAATGAAGCACCTACCACATGCAAAGTTCAGCAACACCTATTGTTCTGCAGACACTGAAATCTGCAGGCAGGATTTGTAAGATGGTACAGTAGATGATAAATAGGGTTTGTTAAAGCAGTCTTGGCTCACGTTGCTTGAAATAGCTTGGACAGTTCTTGCTACAGAAACAAAGCAGGCGTGAGTCAAGTAGGTATTAGAGCACAGCAACACTGAGTGATGTCCTAAAAATATCCATCCCCGGGGCTTGCTTGGTCCCATCACAAAAGAGCCCGGTGGTCCTGAGAGCAGACCTTTCAGGTGCTTCATATTCTATATGCCAAGTCTCTGCAACCTAAGAAGGCTTTCCCATCCTCTTGCCATAGATTTCCCCAACCTGCCTGCACTTTTGCCAGATCACACTCTGGCATCTCCCAGGTCAGTGTATAAAGATTACCCTTAACTGGATCTTATTAAATAATTCAATGGCGGTGGTGTAATTTCGCTTGCAAACTGCACGGATTTCCAAGTCGTGACTGTAAAAGTGAGTAATGTGCGCTGGCTGCGTCATGGCTCCAGTCACAGATGGTTCCAAACTGAGAAGAAATCGTGACTTCGACTTGAGACGTCCCCTCTACATGAAAAGACCATCCAATCAAAACGGCGTTGGGGGAGGGGGGGTGTACTGGACTCCTCTGAGCCTCTTTGCCTTTTTTGCTCCCCCATGCTTGTGCATGTGTGTGTGGGTATCAGGTTTTACACATTCCTCTCTCTGTGTGTGTGTGTGCGCGCGCGCGCGCGTGCTCACAGAGACTTGTCGCAACAAGTTGCAGAAAGAGAACTGGGGCAGCGAGGGAAGGGTTAATCTTTAGCAAATCTTATGCACTTAGCAAGATCGTGACCCTCCCACACACTACAGTAATTTATACATACCTGGAGGAAGGGATGCTTGCCACGAGCTTCCTTTTTTTAAAACAACAACAACAACATACACACGCGCGTGCACAGACATTGGGGGAGGTGATGCTTGTACCTCCAAGCGAGGATTATTCCTATCACAATTCTCACCAGAGGCCGCTAAGCGCCTGGCGAAAGAGGTAAGTGAAAGGGAAAGGGATCCCCAACTTGTGGTCCTCTCTTCGATCCTCTCTTCCCCAGTCCAGAAGGTCCCGAAAGCAAAGCCACAGTTGAGGGGTGAAGCCGCAGCAGGGGCCGCCGCCGCCGCAGCAGCAGCACCAGTAAGAGCAGTACTAGAAAGGAAAGGGGAAGCAGGTATTGCTCAGTAGGAGTTTGCCTCTTGACGGGGCTGCGCTGTTGCTGCTGCCGCTGCTGCTGCCGCCGCTGCTGCTGCTGCTGCTGCTGCTGCTGCTGCTGGAGAGCTGTTGCTTGTCAAGGTGGCTCTGCCGAGGGAAAGGCAGCGAAGGTAGGAGCTTTCGGGTCTTCTAGAAGGAAGAATCTCTCTCGCTTGGGGGGAAGTCGCTGGACGGAGGTAGTCAAGAGGGGGGTCAACCAAGTTTCTTGGGTCCCCGGAGGAGAATCTTGTCTTATTTAACTTGGCGATGAACTTCATGGGAAAGTGTCCGCTGCCTTTCACTGCTGTAGACCAGGCACCTTTGCGAGGGTTCAGTGCCCAGCAGGTGTGTGTGTGTGTGTGTGTGTGTGTGTGTGTGTGTGAAATTAGTTCGATGCCATCTCCTGCAACTTTTCGCTTGGAAGGCGTTTATTCCGCCCACTCGTGTGCCCCATCTTCGGGCTTTTTGGGGGGTTGGACAGACGCTCAGAAGCCACTGATGGGAGAGTGAAACGTACACCCCTTCGAACTAGCCACGCTCCCAATGCTGAGGGACCTTATCTCCAATAGCCAGTCTTATGGGTCAGCTACAGCCATTGGTTGACCTCCGCCAGTAGGCTTTCCTTGGGTGGAAAGATGCGGTGAAAAGGAATCAGGTGAACCTTCACGGATCTGAACTTTTCGACTTGTGGGTTTTCTTCTCCTTCATCATCCTCATCACTATCCTCATCATGCCCATTTGGCTCACCAAGCTGGTCCTTCGGGTGCGTTTGGTTGTGTTGTGTTTATTTTTAAATCTTGCTACTCGATATGAGGACCTACGGCTGTTTCATCTGGAACCCTAGTCTATCCTAAGACCCCCACCCACCCCCATCTTCAACCCCGGGGCAAGCAGGAGGAAGAAGTCTTAACAGGCATAGCAACACTATGGATTGTGGTCTTATCTAAGGTTTGTTGAATAATTAGACATGGAAATGTTTCTTCTCTTTCTCTTTGCTCCTCCCCTTTGGGGAAAAAGAGGGAGAGAGAGAGAAAAAAAAGTAAGGCGCCACCTGATTGGCGAGTGACGATTTTAGCTCGCACCAATGAACGGCGGGCCTCGTCTCTATTTATTTAGTGCTCAGGGGGAGAGTTTTCTCTTTACGCAGCGTCTGTGCACAGCGCTAGACCCTCTGCTCGGGAGCAGAGCGGTGGAGGGGTGTGGGGGGAGCGCATTCGGAACTGCCTGGCTCACAGAGCCCCTTGCTTCTGCAACCCAGTGCTCTCGGCCCCTTCATGGGGACAGCGAAGGAGGGGGCTGGATGTGAAGGGCTGGGCCAAGAAATCCCCCCCCACTCCACCCCTCCTTTCTTCCCTTCCCCTCCTCTTACTCTCCTGAGTTGATATCTCGGCTGGGGCTCGCCGAGGTACTCGGCGGGGATGGAGCGTGTGTGAGTGAATGGACGGTGGGGCGGAAGGTGTTCCCTGCTAGTGCTTGAGAAATCAGCAATCCGCCGCCTTGGATCTATACACGCGTTTTTTCCTCTTCGGTGGCAGCCGGATGGATGAATGTAGAAGCCACCGGAGACGTTGTCCTTCGCGAATCTTTTTGCGGTCTGGGCTTGCTGTATATAAGTACCTAGCCGGGAAGCCCTTACCCCAAAAAGCATTCGCGGAGGGCGCTTTCGCCGAAGGAGCAGCAGCTGCGCGACCGCCGAGACTTGGACTTACCTAGACTCTGGGCTTTCCCTTTGCTTTCTCCTCTGTAACCCCACGGACCCCTCCGTCCTCTGTGTGTGTGTGTGTGTGTGTGTGTGTGTGTCGTGAGGATTAAACGGCTTGTCCCAGTCCCTACGATCCCTTCCGAGCTTAACTTTCTGAATCGACTTCTGCTCGCTTTTTTTTTTTTCCCCGTGGATAATTTGGTGGTGCCTTTTTATTTTTTACTTTTTATTTTATCACCGAATAAAATGCAATAAAAACTTTCGCAAAGTTTGGAGGACGCCCCCTGCCCCCCCCTCCCGCTTGAAGGGTGTGATGAGTTTCAACCCCCCTCCCTCCTTCCTTCCACCCGATCAGGATTGGAATTGATGTGCATTTATGACCTCCCGTAGACGAAGGCAAGGAGCGCCGTCTGGGTTTAAAATGGGGGAGATTTCCAAAGGGCAGTGGATGGGAGACTGGGGGGAATCACCCCCTAAATAATAGGGTGGGGGAAAGACGAGAAGCAGCCGTGGTCGAGGGGAGCCTCAGGTATTAGGCGATGTCTTTATCCTTCCTCCGCTTCACTTCCAGCCTCCTTTTTAGGCAACTTGTAATCCTCTGATCTCCCAGGTCGCCCTTTTTCCAGCTCGAAGCGATCCTGGACTTGGTTTAAAAAAAAAAGAAAGAAAAAAAGAAAAAAGGCCAGATCCCGCAAAGAAGAACACGACCGAGGCGGCTGGGAGCGAAAGAAGCCGCCTCAGCCTTCCGCTGCCTAACGCCGAGGAAAGTGCCTCGTCTTCCCTTGGTCAGACCTAGCGCGGCGAGGAGTTGGAAGCAGCTTGCCTTGCTTTCCCTTTCCCCTTGTCGTGGCCACCCGAGAGAAAGGCGCGGGAGGTTTCCCTTCGTGGTTCCCCCCCACCCCACCCCACCCCACCACCGCCGCCGCCGCCGCCTCGGAAGACAAATGGGGGAAGTGCTCCGGCCGGGAGACCGGACCAGTGAGAGGGAAGGGGCGAACTGCAAGGTGCCAGTGGAATGCTCGGTTGTCGCTAACGGAGGGCCTATTGGTTGCAAAAGCCTTCTTGGGAGGGAAGGTAGGAGGGGAGGAGGGGGAACCCAGATATTCCAAAGACTCCTTCTCCAACTATTGACAACTCTCAGGATCTCCCTTCTTCCAGCCAATAGAGAGGGGAAAGTGCTCGGCTCAAGGCAGGAGTTCCCTCTGGCTCAGGAGACAAAGCTGCAGTGGAATCGGGGCGATTGGCACAGCCCAGGCTAAGGGCTGCTCCTTCTCCAGAGATAAAAGGCCATCGGACAACCTGGGGGGGTTTCAGAAAAGAGTAAAAGGCCGACTAAAGGGTGAGCGGGTAAGCCCGGGAAAAGCAAAAAATAAAATAAAATAAAAAATAAAAAAATAAAATAGCAGCTCAGCTTCCTTTCCCATCCTCGCTTCCCAAAGCCAAGAATCGTGACTCCTAAGCGAAGGAGATAGAGAAAGGTTACATCACCAGGACCACTCCATTCCACAGCCAAGCCTGCCTGCCTTTGCCCACAGTGGTTGCCTTTTGCATCTTTGCCTTCTGTACACAACCTTCAGCAGCCACCAAACCAGCCTTGCCTTCCTCCCCATCAGCAGCAGGTCCCCTCTGCAGGGGTAAAGCCCCTGGCAGTTCTTAAGAGAAAGGTGTACTAAAGGAAGAAGGGGGGGGGGAAGAGAGGAGAACAGAGATAGGTCTCTATTTGTGTGGTGTATCCCGGTGGCAGAAGAACCCCACCCTTGGCAAGCTGGGAGGCGAGAGGTGTCTGAAGAGATGCTTTTTAAAAGAAAAGCCCAACTACCCAAGGTTAGCTTCTTGCCTTGGTTTCTCAGTTCTCACATTGGCAGCCAACTGTTGATACCAGTCTGGAGAAACTACTGCAGTTGTGGGGATCTTAATGCTGCTTTTCAGCTCCAAATGCCAAAGGGCAAAAGCAGATCCTGAATTCTTGCTTCCTTTATGTCCACTCCCCACAATTTTTCTCTACCTGTGTATGCTTGTAACATCTGGAAGGGGATTGCTCTTTTTGGGTATCTTTCCACTATCTCTGCTCAACAAACAGCAGCTGCCTAAGAGGCCTGAGGCCACGGGCAACAAAAATATCTACCTTGCCCCTTCAAAATCTCCCCAATTTGGGGGGGTGTTCCCCCTGATTGCATAGTTTTATCCAGGGTTTCTCCTCCAATGAATACACTGGGATGTAAGTCTCACTCGTCTGGAGTACAGAGAAGGCCTCAGCCTCTTTTAGCTTTTCTCCCAATTAAAAAAGCCTCATGTTTTTGCAGACAGAGGCTGAAGGAAAAGCTGGGGATGCATTACAGGGGGATGCTGGATTTCTCCCCCTCTCCCCATCCCACATTTCTAGGGAAGAGGTGGGGGAATGGCTAATTGTTAATCATTCTGCATAGCTCACTTTTATGCTGTTCTCGCTCACTTGTGGGGAGTGTTTGTTTTTAAGGGGAAAAGTGACAGGGGAAAAAAATCTTCTGTTTCTCAACGCCACCTCAGGACCTTCCCCATCTGAAACCATAGAGCTCTACCTTCCCATTTCAAATGCTTGCCAAACATAACCAAAAGCTAAGGCAAACTGCCTGCAGGTTAAGCTAAGCTGAATCTGAACGAACTAAATCAACTCTTCTCAGAGAAACTCAAGGTGTCTTGGAAGGAATGGACAAAAATAGGTTCTGTCTTTCTCAATATTCTTTATGTACTTCGTCTCTTGTTGTTCCCTCCTCCCTTGCCCCAATGTATCCTGAAAGAAGTTTGAATTCAATATTTCTCATCCAATGACTGCCTTAATACTTCCCACCCTTTCGCCATACCCTTTTGTGATGCCTGCAACAGAATCTCTTGTCCCCCCACCCCATCCTGTATGGCAGCAGCAACAGCTGTAAGCATTAAAGCAGAGTACATTGTGCTTCCTTGCAGGTGGGGCCCCTACATTTGGCCTGAGAGAGGCCTTTCGCAGAGATCCTATCTCCAAGGAAAGAGAGCCGAAGAGGACTCACCAAAGTTGGGAGAACGCAGGTGAGAAAGATGCCTATGTTCCCACAACAGATCCTATGGTCCCTAGCAGACTGAGCTGAATTACCACCAAAGGTCACTAAATAGCAATTTGCTCTTCTGATCAACCCCGTTATTCCTGGAGCAGAGCACAGGGAACCATCATGAGATTCACTAGGTAGGCCCAGCTTGTGCCATTTTGGGTTGTGCTCAAGGTAGATCCTTGGTAGGATTTAGGCCTTAAGTAAAGGTGTTTATTTGCTTCCTGAAGATTTTGGGGAAAGAAGAGAAAACCCATGATAAGCAAATTTACCGATGATGTGATTTATTTTTTTCAACCATCTTGGAGATGGAAATGGGGAGGGGGAAGGATGCTGACATAATTTCAAGTTTCTTCTTTCCAAAACATAGACAAAAAAAACACAATATGTCAGCAGGAAACAGAATCCACATTGTATCCTCCCTTCGCCTTGCAAACCTGAAGCCAGTCGCTTAAAGTTCAACTGAGAATGCTCAGCATTCATTTTGTATTCCTTAGAAATATAACTCACATTCGAAGTTAAAACTCTCAGCAAAGATGCCTGTCTTTCCCGCCCAGCTCTTTCCTAAAGGAAGGTTTTTCCAATCCCAGCTTTTTTCAAAAGGCCTTTAAACATGCTAGGATGTTAGGCTAAAGATATTCCCCATAATCCCCAAATATTACTTATTAACTTATTCAGCAGAATGAACAACTAGATAGATAAACTAGATTGATAAACTAGATTGACTAGATTAACTAGGTAAAAATCAAGCAGGAAGAGATGGCTAGTCTTTATTTGGCCTTCTGCAAATGGAAATAAAATGAGCAGTTTAATTAGCTAGGGAAGCCTGTGATTCTGGAAAAAAATGGCAAGGCTTTCTCAATTTCTTGGTTAGACATGTGCCTGTAAAACATGCTTTTCAGTAGAAATAACTTGTTCGGTGTCTGGGTTAAGCCCAACTTTCTATATTTATTTAAGAACTGTAGGGCAGATAAAGGTGTTTATGGATTAGCTAATCCCATTGACCTGTGATCCAAAATAAAAGATCTGGACCCTCTTACCTTGAAATCCTCTTGCTGCATCACCATTTGAATGGGCCCACTCTCCAGGGATTAAAAATTTACCCGAGATGCAACCTTAATGGAAGAGGATTTTCTAGAGACTGAACTGACTAGGATTCACATATACATGGACAAGGAGAGGGGACAGAGAAATCCAAACTATTAATGTACATCCTGATTTCCATTTACAGCAACTTCTATCCCCAGACTGGTCAGTGGTTTGATAGCAAAAGACCTAACCCAGGAGTAAAATAATTTATTGTTCAATTGCAGTTTAAATAGCCTTCCTGATTCTGTGAGCTTGCTTGTTATCATAGAGAAAGAAAATTAGGCCAAAACATGGAATTTGTTTACTCTCCACAAGAAGATGCAATACTGCTTGCAGATATTATATGATTAGAGTATACAGTATTTTTGTAACTGGACAAGATTGCAGCCATGAATATAGTTGCACCACGAAGGGACTCTGTTATCTGCTGACCTCTATATAACTTCAAGACCATGGTTAAGCAGTGATTAGAAGCTTTTTAACCTGAGACAAAGAAAATTTAGGAAGACTTATTTTTACTTGAATCTCACTTAGAAGCAAATTGTAGCTGGGTCAATATCTTCAGAAATGTCACAGTTTATCTTAAAATCTAGAGAAGTTTGGAATGTTGTTCATATAGCAAACTAAATTTAATCCATTTATAGCAGGAAGATATTGACCTGCTTTCATATACAATCTGTTATTTAAAAAGAGGAAGATATCACTTTGTTTTATTGGTCAGTTAAAAATAAACAGAATGAGAAATGATCAATTAATTTATCGGTTTATAAGTACCTTTAATTGAATATTTAACCCTAAAGTATATTTAAGATGGCTACATTTGGGATTCTCCGACTTAAAGTAAAAGTTTTTCAGGATCTCTTATATTAGAGCCCATTGCTGTCGTTGCACCTTGGCCTTTAATTGCATAGGAAATTATTATCTTATAATGCACAATTTCTGATAATGTAGCAGAATGTTTTTTTAAAAAATGCTATTATAGTCTGGTGGGCATTGCAAATATGTTGCTATTTATTGCATTGTCTTGGGCCATGCTTTTTTTTTTTACAGTGTGAAAGGCTTAGACTTGGCAATACTTAACATCATCTGCTATTGTGATAAAAATATTGTTTATATATTTATAATACCAATACCAATTCTATTCACAGTTTCTTGGAAATAAGTCAGTCTGATCTGAATGAGAGTTATTCCCAAGTACATCTCATAGGACTGCAACCTTGATTTAAGACAGGGCAGAATATCAACCATGCAGATTATTTTTGATAGAGAAATGTGGAAAATATTGCATTGAATAAATATCTTTAGAATATTCTTTTACCTTAGCTAACCACGTTCATGTTGGTGAACTATATGAGTTTTCGGCAGGAGAAGTAACACTGAACTTTGTGGGCCCCTTAGAAACTTGCATTTGACACACTATAAATCTTTGTTGTTTTGATATTCATTTTTATATTGATAGTATGAGGGAATTTGATAACAAAGGTAAGGGCTTAATCTCAATAAAATTAAAGTGACATTTCTTACTTGGGAGAAAGGCCCATTATCCACAGTGAAACCTGTTTCAGGATAAAGCTTCAAATAATATTAGGAAATACAATTTCTTTCTTGTTTTAGCATGACATAAAGCACAAACAGATATATCTGAAACAATATGTAGTTGTTTTCCCATCAATTGTAAGTTTGCTTCCTCACCACCATTCTCCTTAATGGTATACGTAATCAAATGCCATTTTCTGTGAGCATTGTTTTGCTCACTTTGAGCTGTTTTTGCCTTCAAGCATTTTGCACTTTTTTATCTGACAATATACCACTTTATTTATTTCAAGAAATTCCTATCATCAATCTTTCTCTATCTATAAAAAAAGTGCTTCAAAAAAAAGAGGTACACTTTGACAATAAGCATTAAGTATACCAGAAGAATAGGTTTCCCTTGCATTCGATACAGACTGAAGCAGGATTATAAATCTATCCAACTGTGATGAATATATTTCTTAGCAAATCTACTGACCGAAAGATGCATATTTATTTCACCTTGGTTGAGGGAGATTTATAACCTTATCAGTGCTGACAAATTCTTGTATCCTAATTTCTATCACTCCCCTAACTCCATCCTTGTTCAGTTCTCATTTTACTCATTCAATAATTTCTGTAGGCCAGTCCTAATTCCTCCTTTGCTTTAAAGCAACACCAAGAAGCTGATTTTGCCATATTGTGTTATAGTGACTTCTGGTTTACCTGAAAATAAACTGAACTGATGAATTATAAACTTCAACATATTAAATGTATTATTCTTGAAAATCTGGGAATTAGCTCAAAAGTCATTGTGGTTTTGTTTTTTGTTTTGAGGTTTTCAGCACCTCTATATCCCCACTGAATGTTTTATAATTCAAAAGTGCAGATTTCTCATATCTGATTCTTTTTAAAATGACAGTGAGTATGTCCCATGAAACTATAGCTATCTAATTTCTATTCCCCTTTGTCCAATAAGAAAACTAATTGATGTACATGAGTGTCCAAGCACACTCTGTATAAATGCACAGTAAATTCTGTGTTTCACATTTTTGAATCTCTCACACAGTTTACACTATTAAAATCAGAAGCAGTTGCATTCCCATATATAGGTAATTTCCCTTTTCTTTAACAGAACTGTAAGCTCATTGGAGTGAAGAGAGATCTTGCAATCCTTCTTACAATTAATATCACTTCTTTAGGGAGGGCCAAGTTGCCACTTTATAAACTGTGCACCCCTATTTCCTAATTAGTGGTTCCCATCATAAGAAAGGTCACACACTTTTCTGCTGACTCACTTGGGAAGAGAAAAAAAAGGCAAGCTTTTCCCCCCAGTGTAAGATAAAACATCAACAACAATCTTTAACTATCTTTAGTAGTTGTCTCTAGTATCATCTACGTAATTGGTTAGGATTAGTTTGGTTAAATCAGGACTTCTGTTTTTGTTGTTTCTGCAAACCATTATTTTTAAAATGCTGCATAGTGGTTTTGCTGGGGCCAAAGATTAGGCCCCATTAGTGGTAGCAAAATAGGACATTTTAACATTCATATGTTAGTACAGATTGTACAGTATTTGGATGCAGAGGACTGAAAAATAGACATAAAAGAACATTTTGGTTAAGAAAAATTAAGATTTTTTAAAAGAAAAAAATACCTTGGATTTTTAAAATATGATTTCTTTTAAAGTTATAGATATATCCAAAGAAGGTGTGTATGTTATATAAAGTTAGGAAGAAGGTTTATTATTTGATTTACATTTGTCAATACAGTATGTATGTCAACAGGTAGGTGCAATACATAGATATAAAAGAGATCCTCTAAATTAAATATAGTTGAGGCCCTTTCAGTAACTTGTTTTTAACTTTAAATTATCAATAAAGGAGAATATTTGTAGCTCGGGGTTGAAATGAGGGGTCCTGACTAGCACTGATGAGGTTACCTAGTTTGGGTAATGAAATGTCTACAAGAAAACAAGTTCAGGGAGCACCAAGAACCCCTCATTTAAATTATCAAATCAGAGTCATGTAAAGAGCTCTGAAGCCAGATTTTATATTTGAGATAAATTATAGATTTATAAAGAAATATAGAAAATGTAGAACAGGAATCTTGTTTTTAAATTATAATGCAACGAACTATTTCTGTAGCATAGCAAAACAATGGTCCTTTCATATAGTTTCATGAGGTCCCAGCCTGGTTTGTATAAATTAAAGCTGGAACTACACTAGTTCTTTAAAATGGCCATCAGTGTTATCTTAATCAGTTCATAAAAATCAGGCTGTTAAATTTCAGGATTTTTTTTTTTAAATTAAGTAATAAACCTCTTTTCTTTATTAGTTATACTTCCATGATATAATTATAAGCCATTTCATTTGAACATGTTTAAGTATTCATTTCCCCAATCTCTTAGCATTTTGTTTTTATTTAGCTTATGGCATCTACTGCGGTCATGTAATCACTGATATACAAATATAAGTTTAAATAAAGTATCAGCAAATTATATATATACTATACACAGAGAGAGAGAGAGAGAGTATGTGGACAATGCAATATATGAGATAATGTCTTGGCACATATTATTGCATAGTTCAAATTTATAGTCTACCATTCTCCTTCATAGAAAGCTCTTCTTTGGCATTTTGGTAGTTTTGAATAAGTTTGTGTTAGATTATTACTAGTGCATTCATCAGGAAGAGAATTTTTCTCCCATGAAGAGGGCAGGTTTTTGCCCTCCAAAAATCAATTTAGCTACTCCTTGTTTTTATGTCCTTCAATATGGTATGGCAATGGATGATGACATCATGTTTTCTAATGACATAGGTGAAGAAAATCATCCCAGGGCAGCCCTCTCAAGTAAAATTTACCACAAGTTTCCTCTCTGAACAATTAACTGACAATTGACTTTTGCCAAGAATTAAATTAAGAGTCAGCAAAATGAAATTAGTCCATTCCTTTAATATATACAGGACTGGGAGTAACATTAAAACAGCTGGGAAAGGGAAAAGTCTTATTTAGCTATCACAGTATACATTCTGTTTTGGAATTTATATGGCTGATAAAAGGTGGAAAAGGAAAAACGTGTTCCTGTTATTTTCTTTTTTCTTGTACATTAGACCATTAATATTCACGCCATTGAATAGTGAGAAGGGAAACTGTTTCCTTGAGTAGGAAAACAATGTAGTTGGATCTTTTGAAATATACCATCATGTGATTGGTTCTGGTTAATCTGTTCAGAGGTGAAAAGACAGTGTTATTCTTTTGGAACACCTGTTGATCAGTAGTATGGAAAATGGATGCAGAATGCACCTCTGTGCAGCATACTGACATCCCCACGTAAGGCTGTGGGAGAGTAAAAGAACAGAGAGATGCTGCTTGTCAGTATAGGCAGAAACCAACTTGAAGGACTAGTGGTCTTGGCAGTCTAAGGAAGTGATCAGTATATTCATTCGATTCTTCCATTCCTGAGCATTCCCTCTCCATTTTATTGCCATAATAACAACCTGGCATGGTGGGCATGTCAATGATCCAAATTCATTAAATGACTGTTTATGTCCAAAGGAAAATCTCTCCCTGTTCCCAATCTGGCTCAGTCTCTAACCATTATAGGGTATTCATTCTCTCCATAAAGCCTTAAATGAGCTTCTCTATTTACAATAGCATTGCCTTTTAAAACAGTCTCCTTACCTGGAATGCTTTTTCATGGTGAAACAAAGGAGAAACAAAGGACCATAACTTAGATAATAGTTTGTAACACCGAAAACCAGGGCCGTGAACAGATAAACATTTTTAACCTCTGGAAAGCAAATGCCCCCCCTCCCCAGTGTTTAAAACCTCAAATATACCTTTGTGTCACTTTAATTTGCAAAACTCTAATTTGGCTTAAAGGCTGACATTCTCAGAAATTAATCTTAGCCACACATACCATTTTCTTTCTTTTTTAAAAATAAAAGTTTTATTATTTTTTTAAAAAATTACAGTCTTTAGTGTGTTGTCTGAGTTCAAATTTTTAACATTAAATTTTTCAATATAAATCTGTTCAATACTACACAATCCAGTATTTTTTCCCTGAACCTCCTTTCTTCTCCATATTTTTTTCATTTTCCCTTCATTACACCATTACAATTTTTGGTACTGTTAATGCAGGCATGTCAAACTGCGGGCCCGTGGGCCAGATGCGTCACACCGAAACCGTGACCACCCCATTGCCGGCAATGGGTAAAGTCGTGATACGTTGTGCAATGTCACGTGATGTCGTGAGTTTGACATGCCTGTGTTAGTGTATACAAAGTTAGATATAAGCATCTTCATCATATTTTACTAATATCATACAAATAACAATAATATCAATTCATAAGTCAATAATGTCAATTCATTAATCAATATCCTGTTTTTCGTATTCTTCTTAAAGTTTGATTTCCCATCAGTATTTGAAATATCTTTATCAATTATGATTTCCTCAATATTGCTTACATTTATATAGCTGAAAGTTTTATTCAAATCAATCCTCCTCTTGTCTTCATATTTCCCATATAAAAAAAAGAAAAAAAATGCTATCGTAATTCTAAATCATATCTTTCATTGTAAAAGTCTAATTATATCTAAAAGTCTTCTATTCTTCTATTGCCACACGTACCATTACTAAAAATATTCTTAATGGTAACAACATTGTCCTATAACATTGCTAATGTCCCTGTTCCCATGTAATTTATTAACCTCACCTCAGTGTATGTGGCATAAAAATAAATAGCAAGAAAGTGTCTTGACCTTAGTTGGGCTGGATTTTTGTAGTCCCTTAGCTTTTTGTCTGTTGAGTGGTCCATTCCTGAAAGTGCCACAAGTCTCTGTGTGTTCTCCTTAGAACCCTATTGTTTCATAAAGACAGAAAGATAGAAGTTAGCTTTTATCTATGATACAAATGGTGACTGTAGTATATTACTGTTGTCCCTTGGAATTACGGGAAGCCATTCAGAGAGAGAAGAGAAGGCAAAAAGAATTCAGCTGGTGAGACAGCTATAATGTTGCTAAATAAACCACTTCCTTTATTTTGTTGGGTTGTGGTGGGAGGTCTTGCAAAGGACTGAAAATGAATGGGACAGCAATCCTCTTTCCTTGCATACAATATTATTTTGATCACATAGCATTTTTGCTCAATTGTACTCTTTCTGTGAGGCTTTCATAGCCTCATTCTATGTTGCGTTTTAGTTGAATGAAGTGGAATCTTAAGAATAGATAGATAGTTAGATAGAGAGAGAGATAGAGATAGATAGATAGATAGAATAGATAGAATAGATAGATAGATAGATAGATAGATAGATATAATAAAAAAAAACTTGAGTAGTGATTATAACAAAGTAGGCTTTCAGAAATGGCCCAGATGACAATGCATGTTCTATTGACATGATTTAGACACGTGTACATCGTCTTATGTAATATGTTTGTTTCGATTTGGCATGTAATAATAATAATAATAATAATAAAGTTGGAAGGGACCTTGGAGGTCATCGAGTCCAACCCCCTGCTCAGGCAGGAAACCCTATACCATTTCAGACAAATGGCTGTCCAGTCTCTTCTTAAAAACTTCCAGTGTTGGAGCATCACCGCTTCTGGAGGCAGGTTGTTCCACTGGTTAATTGTTCTAACTGTCAGGAAGTTTCTCCTCAGTTCCAGGTTGCTTCTTTCCTTGACTAGTTCCATCCATTACTTCTTGTCCTGCCCTCAGGCGCCTTGGAGAATAGCTTGACTCCCTCTTTTTTGTGGCAACCCCTGAGATATTGGAATACTGCTATCATGTCTCCCCTAGTCCTTCTTTTCATAAACTAGACATACCCAATTCAGCAACGTTCCTGATATGCTTTAGCCTCCAGTCCCCTAATCATCTTTGTTGCCCTTCTCTGCACTCTTTCTAGAGTCCAACATCTTTTTTACATCGTGGTGACCAAAACTGGATGCAGTATTCCAAGTGTGGCCTTACCAAGGCATTGTAAAGTGGTATTAATACTTCACGTGATCTTGATTCTATCCCTCTGTTAATGCAGCCCAGCACTGTGTTGGCTTTTTTGGCAGCTGCAGCACACTGCTGGCTCATATTTAATGATTGTCCAACTAGGACTCCAAGATCCCTCTCACAGTTACTACTATTGAGCAAGGTACCCCCTATACTATCCTGTACATTTGGTTTTTCTTGCCTAAATGTAGAACCTTACTTTTTTCACCATTGAATTTCATTTTGTTAGATAGCGCCCAATGTTCAAGTCTGTCCAGGTCCTCCTGTATCTAAGCCTGTCTTCTGGAGTGTTGGCTATTCCTGCCAGCTTGGTGTCATCCGCAAATTTGATGAGTTCCCCATCTATCCCCTCGTCAATCGTTGATGAAGATGTTGAAGAGCACTGGCCCCAGAACAGAGCCCTGGGCACCCCACTGCACACTTCCCTCCATGTATGCGGTTCCATGAGGACCACACGCTGAGTACGGCCGGTCAGCCAGCTACGAATCCATCTGGTGGTGATGCTGTCTAACCCACATTTTTCTATCTTATCAAGTAGTAGGTTGTGATCTACTTTATCAAATGCCTTACTGAAGTCCAAGTAAATTATATCCACAGCTTTCCTCTGATCCACTAATTTTGTCACTTGGTCAAAGAATGCAATAAGGTTTGTCTGGCATGATCTGTTTTTGACAAACCCATGTTGGCTTTTAGTAGTGATTTTGTTTGCCTCTAGGTGTTCGCTGATTCGTTGTTTGATTATCTTTTCCAGAATCTTCCCAGGTATTGAGGTCAGGCTGATAGGTCTGTAATTTCAGGCTGATAGGTCTGTATTAAATAACATTCTCTGAACTGTGTCCCATTTGAAAGGGTGACAAAGCCTACAGTTTGTTCTGACCTTCATCTTTGGGGGGAAAAAATGGGTTGGGTTTGTCCAAGAAGCACCAGTGTGGTTGGGGGAAAGAGTAGTGGAAAACTCATTGGAAAACATATATTATTCTTAAGAAAATCCATGGTTTGCGAAATGCAAACTTTTGAGTCAAAATAAATTACATGAAATACAGTAAGTGGAAAAAACGTTTTTCTACATTTTAGCATTTGTCATCTAACTAGTTGAATGACGTAGGATAAAGGGGATACAGAGTTTTGCATCCTAGTTTTTATGTACCATATCCTATCAGGCAATCATTTCATGGATTTGTATAAGACAAGTCCAAGAAAGACAATGATATTGAAAATCTCTCAACAGTTAATAGACTTAAACTTTGGCCTGGTATGCTTATTTGTTTTTCTTTTTCTTCCCCCTTCCTCTGCTTTTTCTCTTTATTTTACTTTGTTTCTTCTTGGTATGATTCAAAAACTATCTCATGTTTTGTCTGTCCTTAAACAAGAAAAAGCCTGTCCATCAGTCATCTCTATGCCACCCAGTTTGTATGCTATGGTTCCTAAGTGTTCCATTTGTCAGGTGATGAAGCAGGAGAACTAGGAAGCAGAATTAAAATGTATGAATCTAGTGGATTAAGGGGAGGGCATAAGCCACTTAGTACCAATTTCAGAAAAGCACAAGGTATCACTTGTACTTCTGCTTGAGGTATATAATTAATAATGATAATGATGATGATGATGATGATGATGATGATGATGATGATGATGATGATGATGATGATGATGATGATGATAATAATAATAATAATAATAATAATAATAATAATAATAATAATAATAATAATAATAATAATAATAATGTTGGAAGGGACCTTGGAGGTCATCTAGTCCAATCCCCTGCTCAGGCAGGAAACCCTATACCATTTCAGACAAATGGCTGTCCAGTCTCTTCTTGAAAACTTCCAGTGTTGGAGCATTCACCGCTTCTGGAGGCAGGTTGTTCCACTGGTTAATTGTTCTAACTGTCAGGAAGTTTCTCCTTAGTTCTAGGTTGCTTCTCTCCTTGATTAGTTTCCATCCATTGCTTCTTGTCCTGCCTTCCGGCACTTTGGAGAATAGCTTGGCTCCCTCGTCTTTGTGGCAGCCCCTGAGATATTGGAACACTGCTATCATGTCCCCCCTCGTCCTTCTCTTCATTAAACTAGACATACCCAATTCCAGCAACCGTTCCTTATATGTTTTATATGTTCCTTATATGAGGAAGCAGAACACAGGATTAAATGGACCTTAAGTCCAATCCAACATGAATTCCCTTATTTCTCATGAGAATAGTCAAGGCAGATAAACAATCTTGTCCTGGGTGTTGTTTAGTAGAGATTGGGACTTAAAAAGTTAATATAAGAATGGTTGCCTCATTGGTTTGAGAAGATGCCAGTTTTACATTAAGATGAATATTTTTTCTACACTTTTAACAATGTCAGAAAAAATTAAGAGTTAGGCAAATCATTGTTAGGTAAACAGTAGTTATGGTCTTTGAGTAGTTTTTAGGGCAGTAGATGAAATAGCATATTGTCAAGATTCCAACAGACAGAGACGAATAAAGCAGAACTCCGAGACCTGAAAATTCCTCAAAGAACATGTTTATTAGTTACAAAGTATCAGCATGATCAAAAGTGAAACCAAGTCTGAAATTCCCACTAAAAGCTCCCAGTTACAAAGTATAATGTCCCACCCACAAAACTATGCCATCACTACGTTCCCCAATACATTCATTTGACGGGCTTTCTAATACAACGCCCAGTCTCTGATCGCAGGAGCAGTGGATGACCTTGGTTCCCATGGGACAGAAGATTATTATGACTAGTGAAGCACCTGGGCAAGACGCCTCCCTCCGCCCTGTGTGGCAACCTAGAATGAAGAGAAAGATGGCTGCAGCCAGGCTCATTGTAGAGTTGACACATATAATATTTCACAAGATAAATATCTGCTAACTAATTGTTGATAACCCCTAAAATATCTAGCACCCAACAAGAGCCATTCAGATTTTTTCTTCTCCCCACTTCTTTATATTTTTCATAGGTTGTGAAACATATATACAGTAATGACTCTTCTCAAATATTATTCATACATGTGCAATGTTAGTAGTCACAGTCTATGTAATAAATTTATATATAATATGTGTATAGAGTAGAAAGCTCGTAGGGCCAATAATATAATACTGAACTGTGCCTGGGAGAAGAATATTCATATCCTAATGGAATTATGTATTTATTGGATAAAGTTGTCCGTACTCTGTTTAGTCTTAGCACAATTTCTCTCTCTTCAGTGCACTTGGAACCTATCAGCGTTATCGTAAGAGTGTACATTATAATGAATTAATTGTCATATTAGCGTTCCATCAGTCGAGGGCAGCAGTCTTCAAACTAGGCCCTTTTATGACTTGTGGACTTCAACTCCCAGAATTCCTCAGCCAGGCACCCTGGCTGAGGAATTCTGGGAGTTGAAGTCCACAAGTCATAAAAGAGCCAAGTTTGAAGACCCCTGGTCTAGGGAGTGATTTAAATTTAATTTCTTAAGATCTGGAGCTTCCTCACCTCACTTCAGTACAGGGAGGATGTTTCATGTGTTGCACAAGAACTTTGTCCACCTTCCAAAAGCATTTGCTAGAGTTTGGTGAACTTCAGGCTTTGAAATGGATTTACATGGGAGAATTTAAGTTTCATTGAAATCAGTGGCAATCAGTGGCAATGTTACTCGACTGGATTGCTATCTAACATTGTTGAAAACATGCTTAATAACACCTGCAAAAATATGCATGTGCAGATTTATGTGTTGTTGTTGTTGTTAGTTGCAAAGTCGTGTCCGACCCATCGCGACCCCATGGACAACGTTGCTCCAGGCCTTCCTGTCCTCTACCATCTTCTGGAGTCCATTTAAGCTCACACCTACTGCTTCAGTGACTCCATCCAGCCACCTCATTCTCTGTCGTCCCCTTCTTCTATTGCCCTCAATCTTTCCCAGCATTAGGCTCTTCTCCAGTGGGTCCTTGCTTCTCATTAGGTGGCCAAAGTACTATAGTTTCAACTTCAATATCTGGCCTTCTAGGGGGCAGTCTGGTTGATCTCCTCTAGGACTGACCGGTTTGATCGCCTTGCAGTCCAAGTGACTCGCATGAGTCTTCTTCCACCCATAGTTCAAAGGCCTCGATTCTTTGCGTTCAGCCTTTTATGGTCCCAACTTTCCAGCCATACATTGCAACTGGGAAGACCATGCCTTGACTATACATACTTTTCTTGCGGGTGATGTCTCTGCTTTTTAGTATGCTGTCTAAATTTGCCATAGCTTTTCCTCCCCAGGAGCAAGCGTCTTTTAAATTTCTTGGCTGCAGAGTCCCCATCTGTGATCTTAGAGCCCAGTAGATAAAAATCTGTCACTACCTCCATTTCTTCCCCATCTATTTGCCAGGAATTGAGAGGGCCAGATGCCATGATCTTGGTTTTCTTAATGTTGAGTTTCAAGCCAACTTTTGCAGTCTCCTTCTTCACCCGCATCAAGAGCCTCTTTAGTTCCTCTTCACTTTCTGCCATTAGAGTGGTATCATCTGCATATCTTAGGTTGTTGATATTTCTCCCGGCAATCTTAATTCCAACTTTTGATTCATCTAGTCCCTTTCATCTAGCCCCCTGGCCCTTTCTCATGAATGTCTCTCTTAAGTTTAAATAGCAGGGCGAAGAATACAGCCTTGGCTGGACTCCTTTCGCAATTTTGAACCACTCAGTGGTTCCGTGGTCCAGTCTCACTGTTGCTTCTTGACCCACTATAGTTTCTTCTCAAGAGTCAAATATATGGTCTGTATCCCATCTCTTTAAGAACTTGCCACAATTTGTTGTGATCCACACAATCAAAGGCTTTAGCATAGTCAATGAAGCAGAAGTAGATGTTTTTTCTGGAACTCCCTAGCTTTCTCCATGATCCAGTGTATGTTGGCAATTTGATCTCTAGTTCCTCTGCCTCTTCGAAATCCTGCCTGTACTTCTGGTAGTTCTCGGTCCACATACTGCTGGAGTCTAGCTTGTAGGATTTTAAGCATAACTTTACTAGCATGTGAAATGAGTGCAATGGTGCGATAGTTTGAACATTCTTTGGCATTGCCTTTCTTTGGAATTGGAATGTAAACTGACCTTTTCCAATCCTGTGGCCACTGTTGAGTTTTCCAAATTAGCTGGCAAATTGAGTGTAGCATTTTTACTGCATCGTCTTTTAAGATTTTGAATAGCTCAGCTGGAATACTGTCACCTCCACTAGCTTTGTTGTTGCTCAGCTTTCCTAAGGCCCATTTCACTTCACATTCTAGGATGTCTAGCTTGAGGTCAGTGACCACCCTATCGTGGTTACCAGGGACGCTAAGCTCGTTCTTGTATAGTTCTTCTGTGTAATTTTGCCACCCCTTCTTAATCTCTTCTGCCTCTGTTACATCGCTGCCATTTTGGTCCTTTATCATTCCCATCTTTGCATGAAACGTTCCCTTCATATCTCCAATTTTCTTGAAGAGATCTCTGGTTCTCCCTATTCTATTGTTCTCTTCTATTTCTTTGCATTGTTCATTTAAGAGGGCATTCTTATCTCTTCTAGCTATTCTCTGGAATTCTGCATTCAATTGGGTGTATCTTTCTCTTTCTCCCTTGCCTTTCACTTCCTTTCTTTCCTCAGCTATTTGCAAAGCTTCCTCAGACAGCCATTTTGCTTTCTTGCATTTCTTTTTCTTTGGGATGGTTTTAGTTGCTACCTCTTGTACAATGTTGCGAACCTCCGTCCATAGTTCTTCAGGCACTCTGTCTATCAGATCTAATTCCTTAAATCTATTTGTCACCTCTACTGTATATTCATCATGGATATAATTTAGTTCATACTTGAGTGGCCTAGTGCTTTTCCCTACTTTCTTCAATTTAAGCCTAAATTTTGCAACGAGAAGCTCATGATCTGAGCCACAGTCAGCTCCTGTCTTGTTTTTATACTGACTGTAATAGCTTCTCCATCTTTGGCTGCAGAGCACAAATAGTCAATCTGATTTCTGTGTTGACCGTCTGTGGATGTCCATGTGTAGAGACGTCGCTCTCTTGGGTTGTTGGAAAAGAGTGTTTGCTATGACCATCGTATTCTCTTGACAAAATTCTATCAGCCTGTGCCCTGCTTCATTTTGTCCTCCAAGGCCAAACTTGCCTGTTATTCCGTTTATCTTTTGGCTTCCTACTTTAGCATTCCAATCCCCCATGATGATAAGGACATCATTTTTTGGTGTTGGTTCTATAAGGTGCTGTAGGGCTTCATAGAACCGGTCAATTTCATCCTCTTCAGCACCAGTGGTTGGGGCATAGACTTGGACTACTGTGATATTGAATGGTTTGCCTTGGATTCACACTGAGATAATTCTGTCTTTTGGGGAATTGTATCCCGGTATTGCTTTTCCTACTCTTTTATTGACCATTAAGGCTACTCCATTTCTTCTGAGGGATTCTTGCCCACAGTAGTATATCTGATGGTCCTCTGAATTAAATTCACCCATTCCTGTGCATTTTAGTTTGCTGATTCCTAAGATGTCGATGTTCAGTCTTGTCATCTCTTGCTTGACCACGTCCAGTTTGCCTTGATTCATGGATCTTACATTCCAGGTTCCTATGGAGAAAAAATCTTTACAGCATCGGACTTTCCTTTCACCACCAGATGCATCCACAGCTGAGCGTCCTTTCGGCTTTGGCCCAGTCGCTTCACTCTTTCTGGCGCTACTAGTACTAGCCCTCTGCTCTTCCCCAGTAGCATATTGGACACCTTCCGACCTGAGGGGCTCATCTTCCAGCGTCATATCTTTTTGCCTTTTAGTACTGTCCATGGGGTTTTCATGGCAAAGATACTGGAGTGGGTTGCCATTTCCTTCTCCAGGATAAACAATGGACTACATAAAGCCTTGCAAAGCTGCTCCCCTTTGACACTCATTCAAAACAGTCTCTCAATTAAAATATAAAGGAAAAATTTCTCATAAATTGTAGCTGTCAACTTTAAAGCAGATGTTCTTTTTTGATTTGTATTTTGATTTGTTCAATTCATATGGCTGCCATGCTGCTGAAATAAGATTAAGGGTGAGGGCTCCTTGGCACTCTCTGAGCTTGATTGTTTACTTACAGATGTTTCATTACCCAAACTGGGGAACATCATCCGTACTGGGCCTCTAGCACTGATAATGTTACCTAGTTTGGGTAATGAAACATCTGCAAGAAAACAAGCAAGCTCAGAGAGCACCAAGGACCCCTCATGTCAACCCTGAGCTACAAATATTCTCCTTTATTAAGACTAAAGGTTTCTGCATAGATTCTAGAACTCTAGTGAGATTGAGGTGAGATCATGTGAATGTGTCCCTGAAAAAGATTAAATCTTTGGCTGCAACCGATGGGACCTGAGTGTGAGTCCTGTGTCTGAAGGAGATATTTCTAAGGCCCCTCCAGTTATCCAAGAAAAGGTCCTTTGTGTTGAAGAACTGCAATTAGGAGACCCCAACTGTCGTGGAAAGACAGACCCACATTTAATATTAGTGAAATTGGGCGACCCTTTTTTGCCCAGGGGCAGTGAAGGAAGCTAAGACTCAGGATAAACAATGCCATTCAAGGGATTTTCAGATGAAGACCCTCTTAATAGCCAAAGGCCAAATCTAAGTAGCCTTTCCTGTCAAAATCTCTCTCCTGATATCAGGAAGATATTTTCTTTGAATCAAAGTTGTGTTTCAGTGTTTCAGGTTTCTGGGTCAAGGGATTATGTGAGGTGAAAGTCTTGGACCTCCTTCCTGGGGGCAGAAGCCCAATTGCTTCCCCCAGTTGGGTGAAAGACAGATATGGCTAACTTTGACCAGGTCTGGATTCCTTAAAAATGTCACAGACCATGGACCTGCCCTTTCAGGGAGCCATTTCCCAACGGCCGCTCCCTAAGCGGGAGAAGCTGAAGCTTCTCTCCCAATGGGACCAGCAGGAGCTCCATCCAGTCATGATTCAATTTCATCACATTCAGTCCAAACCTCAATTCAGGGACTGTTCAACATAATTCCCTCCCACTTTGCTATTTGAGGACAAGCAAACCTGACCTTATTAACAACACAACCTCCAGCACTTGAGGGTTTCTCATCCCAAGTTGGACATGGCTGAATCAGCTAAAAACAGTTTTCAATATTACAGCAGCTGAAGAACACCTTGGTCAATAGTACTGAAGCCTCCCAAGTGGTCTATAGGAAGAAAACTGTAAGGTTTCTGCTCCCCATGTTCAATTCTCAGTGAAGATCATTGACCCTGGTAACTAGCCTTAGTACATATGAAATGGGTTCTAAATCTTTGGAAAAAGAGGAAAGACACCAAAATTTCTCTGACCTTGTTAAGCAACTTTAGCTGTGAAAGAGCATCTTCGTCGATAGTAAGTCTCTGTTTTTCCAAAGTCCCCATTTGCTGATTGATGGGATCCTGCTTGGGGAGAATCAACCAGCTCCTGATTTCCAGATCTCCTGCTACATCTCCATTTTGATCCAAGTACAGTTTTTCATGAGAAATATTGCAAAACTCATTCTTCTGCAGAAAAGGATGGAACTACAATGGGAACATCCAGGAATTTTAAAATCTGAAACACTTTTAAAAAAATCCCATTTAGCCTTTACACATTTGAATCTTTCTTCTGCAGTTGTCTAACATCAAAATATGCTTATTTAGAAAAACAGGTGCTTCTGCTATCTTCATAAATAAAAAAGAAAGGTTCAACAAAATTTCTCAACCATATACTGGCAAAATATATATTAATAAAATATAATTGTTGCAATTGGTAAGTTATAGGAAACATTCTAGAGCAGGTGACAAAAAATAAATCATGGAAAAAAAGAGATTATTCATAAATGCCTAGAAAACATCAGGTTGATTATGAGAAACTGTTCTGCTTCCGGTTCCAGATCACGGCGCCAGCGGACAGGCGGGGAGAGCCTTCTCTTCGCCGTCCTGTTTCCCTTCGCCGGTAGACCCTGGACAGGGTCAAAAGTTGCTCTGGAGGGACGACCACTGCTAAGGAGGACCCTCGTTAGACTGCAGAAAGGCGGCAGCTCCTTCCGCAATCCGAGGCAGCTCCTTTGGATCGACGAAGAAAAGATCAGCCATTAACATGGCCGATCACTTAGCCGTACCAGCCGAAAGCCGGAAGAACAACTAAGCACAAAGAAGCACCGTGGAAGATCCGGGTGAGACCCTTCCTTACCTTTCTTTTATCCTAACTACTTTCCTGTGAAAGCCTCTGGAATTATTTCCCTGCTTTTAATAATGCGGCGTTTGCTTACCTTGGAACATAAGCTTTGAAAAGAAAAGAAAAGAATACTCAATCCTAATGACTAAATAACTGGATTTCTATTTTTGGATACTTTGGGGTCCCAAAAAGTTCCTATTATAGAGCCCTATTATTCTATCTACTTATCAAGTTGGAAAATATTGTTTTTTCCTTCTTTTAATTGGATAAAAACCAATTCAGTTTGGCATCTGGAAAAAGATTCCATAGCCTACTGGGGACATCTTGTGGTGAAATTTGGCACAACAACTGAATTTTTATTATTATTATTATTTTGACTGTGAGGCCGGCTAACTCCTTTGATTTGACCTTCAAATTATCACAAAAGGGAAAAGATAAGAATTGGAAACAGCTGGGTGGTGAAAACAACTGCTAGAAATTGTGGAGGTGGATATGGGCTGACTGTTGCTAAACATAGCCTCCACTAAAAGATTATTTTTAATCACCATAGAAATGGAGGAACTTTACCCACAGCGTAACTATAACCTTATACTGGAAAAAATTCTTGAAGCTACTGAGCAAATGAACTTCAGAATGAAAGCCAAAGATGTCACCCCAGAATTACAAATTGAATCCCAGACTTCAACTGACCATCTTATAAGCCAGGAAACAACACTCCGCCGCGCAAAGATGCCCAGCCCAGGAGAGAGCTCAGGGGTAGTGATGGCGCCTCCTCCTCCTCCAAAGGGGCACCTACCGGCACCGAGGCAAGCCTCCACTTTCCCCCATGCTTTCTCGTCTTTGCAAAGTGGCCTCGGCATCACCTGGCCGGCGCGCTTGCTCGGGAGGCAACCTTGGCTCTTTTATGACTCGTGGACTTCAACTCTCAGAATTTCTGAGCCATTGAAGTCCACGAGGCATAAAAGAGTCAAAGTTGCCTACTGGCTCAGGAATTCTGGGAGTTTAAGTTGAACAAACCTCCCCCGCCATTCCGCCATCATGCGGAACACGTGTCGCCGCTTCCAGACGCTCGGCCCTGGCCGACTCGGCTACCTTGCCCTCGGCATCGCGCTGCCCCTCCACCTCCCTGGTCAGCCGCTGCCTGAGCTCGCTCATTCTGGCCCGCTGCTCTGCCCGCGCTTTGCATTGCCTCTGCCCGCCGTAGCAGCCGCAGCGGCAATAGAAGCAACAGCGGAGCCCGGGAATCGGAGCGGGGCTCAGGGGGAGCGGGTCTCACCATCCGCAGGCTTTGTAGCGCAGGGACCAGCAGCACAGGGAGCAGCCGGTGATTCAGGCGGGGAGGCGGGTGGGGATTTCCGCCTCGGGTGGGTTTGCTTAGCCTAGGCAGGATAGGCAACCTTGGCTCTTTTATTCTGGGAGTTGAAGTCCATGAGTCATAAAACAGCCAAGGTTGCCTACCCCTGTGGGCACCTCCCGGCTCCTTCCTTCCTTCCTTCCTTCCTTCCTTCCTTCCTTCCTTCCTTCCTTCCCATATTCTTCCTGCCTTTCTTCTTCCTTTCTTGTCTTCCTTCCTTCCCTCCCTCCCTCCCTCCCTTCTTTCTTTCTTTCTTTCTTTCTTTCTTTCTTTCTTTCTTTCTTTCTTTCTTTCTTTCTTTCTTTCTTTCTTTCTTTCTTTCTTTCTCTCTCTCTCTCTCTCTCTCTCTCTCTCTCTCTCTCTCTCTCTCAATAAGCAAACAATCTGGGCTCTGACTGGCTGCTCTGCGCTTCCTCCTCCTCCCCCCCCACAAGTAAACTGCATGCAAAAATCCTCCCGGCTCCAAGGCGCGGAGGCAAGCCGCTCTGCTTTGCACGATGCTTACTTTCTGTTTCCAAAGCGGCCTCGGCGTCACCTGGCCGGCACGCTTACTCAGGAGGAGCTCAGTCTGGATCGGCTGGTGGGCAGGTCGCGCGTCCTCCTGGCTGGCCGCTCTTCTCCGGCCGCCCCGCCGCCCCAGTTGGCATGCTTGCAAATTCCCCCCCCCCAATAAATAAAGAGAGAAGGACGATTTTAAAGGTTATCCGGCTAAAAGGGAGGAAAGAAGCTGGGCTGGAGTGCCCTGGAAAAGCGAGCAGGCAGCGCTTCTGCACGGGCTGGTTGGGCTTTCGGCAATTAAGGTAAGGCGAGGTTTTTGGCTTGGAGGCTGAGGGGGGAACTGCTTGTGGGGGCACGTGTCTGCTCACATAAGTGGGAATGGGTTTCTTTTGCAGGGAGGCTGCTTTGCTGAAGGTTATATCTTCCTTCCTTCCTTTTCTTCCTGTTTTTCTTTTTTCCTTCCTTCCTTCCCATATTCTTCCTGCCTTTCTTCTTCCTTTGTCTTCCTTCCCTCCCTCCCTCCCTCTTTTCTTTTTTCTTTTTTTTTTTTTTTTTCTTTTTTCTTTCTTTTTCTTTTTCTTTTTCTTTTTTTCTTTTTTCTTTCTTTCTTTCTTTCTCTCTTTCTCTTCTCTTTCTTCTTTTTCTTTTTCTTTTTCGCTTTCTCTCTCTCTCTCTCTCTCTCTCTCTCTCTCTCTCTCTCTCTCTCTCTCTCTCTCTCTCTTTCTCTCAATAAGCAAACAATCTGGGCTCTGACAAGCTGCTCCACGCTTCCTCCTCCTCCTCCCCCCCCTACACAAGTAAACTGCATGCAAAAATCCCACAAGATCTACCAGCATTGTTTTCGCTCCTAAGTCAGCCTATGTCTGTGCACACGCACAGACTTAAACGGAGGCTTCTAAACCTGAAGCATACACATGTGGATGTCTGCAACTGGTTGTTGGAAAAAAAATATGGAAAAGTGGGGAAAAGTGGGCGTGACTATTTAAAGACCCCCACTTTTCCTTTCCTTCCTCCTCTTTGGCAGTGTTGACTTCTGCTCCTCCAATCCTGGCTGCTCCTCATGGTCCCTGCCTCCCACGGTGATTTCTGAGAGCAGGGAGCAGCTGCCTGCTGGGCAAGCCCCGAAAGCTTTCTTCCTCTCCCCGATCTTGCCTTTCTTGCTCGCCCTGCTGGGTTTCCTCAACCTCCCCCCCTATTTTATTTTAATCCCCCCACCGCCTCCCTCTTTTGCAAAGTTGACATTCTGGGGACTCGGACCTTCGCTTCTCACTTGGCGAAGCTTGAAGGAGAGGCCGCCTGCTCCCACCTCCCACAGAGCAGAACTGCTGCTTCTTTGCCCTCCCAGTGAAAGAACCCCAGAGAGCTGGAAGACGTCCTTTCTCCCACTTTCCGCTTCTCATCCTCTCTTTTCCGAGCACCCCTCCCAGAGCGAGCCAGAAGCCTCAACTCCGGCCTCCGACAGCAGGCTGAGATAGGCGAGCCCGAGCGGCCATCTGCTGCCATTTGGAAGATTTGCCGCAGCAGCTCCTTCTCCCCGTTGGCCTCCTCCTCCCTCAGAACCTTCGCGCCAAAAGGCAGAAAGAAGAAAGTCCCAGAGAGGGAGAGTGCAGGGCGGGGGGGAGCAGTCTTTTCTGAGGGGAGGAGAAGCCAGGACAGAAGAAGCCAGAAGACAGGTGCAGGGCCGGTGCATGTCTCGCCTTAGGCTCCATTCTAATCAAGCCCCCTTTTCCGCGTGTGCGCGCGCGCATGCGTGCATGCATTATGTGGCTCCTAGGTGTTTTTTTTCTGAGGGAAATGGGTCCAAGTGGCTCTTTCAGTGTTTCAGGTTGCCGACCCCTGGTCTAGGTAGATCTCTCTTGCAGTAGCCTCTTGGTAGGTTGCATACTCCTACAGAGTCTGCATCAGGAGAAGTCAAAGGAGAAAAAAAATCCCAGGAAGAAACAAGGGGAACCTAGTTTTCCCACAGACCAATGCTTTCTTTGGGCATGTATTGCCTTGTTTACCTGTGTAAATCTGTGTAAACCTATTCTCACCAATTGAAAAATCTATTTAGATTAGAATTTGTTACTAAAAAGCCTCCTATACCTCCTCCTCCAAAAAGAGGCCTTTTCCATTTATTTAAACAAATCCTCTAGGGCAGGGCTTTTCAACCGGTGATACGCGTACCACTGGTGGTACGTCGGTACCTGGCAGGTGGTATGCTTACGATGGGTTGAAAAGCACTGTAAAAAAAAGGTGTAAAAAAAGTATAGCATGGGGATGAGCTGAAGCGGCGGCAATGCAGCACAGGCCTGTGGGTGCTGAGCACCCAGGATCTGCCCTGGGCTCCAGCTGACTGGCACTTCCAGAAGCTGCATGCAGCCTGGGAAAAGGAATCAGTTGCAGCTACACCCAAGACAAAAGGAGGAGGAGGGGATAGACACGCCCGCGGGGTGTGTACATTTGGCAAGGGGCTGCCCGGGAGACAGCGAGGGGCCGGCCCACCCCAGCTCGCAAAGGAAAACCCCAAATCCAGAAGGCCAGAAGGCAGCCCAGCCACTTCCTTCTCCTCACCCCCTGGGCACAGATGCAGTCACTGCTCTTCGCCATAGCTGGAGCAGGACTTGCAAGTACCTCCGTCCTGCAAAGCGGTGCTCCCCTGGTGCTCCCACTCGCTGCCATGCCGGCAGCCCCAACTACAGGCCGCATGCTCCAGCCTCACCCAGCCAAGAAAAGGGGCAGCAGCCAAAGCTACATCAGATCTGCAGCTTGTCAGCAGCACTCAAAGGCTGCCCAACTTTACTCTGCAATTTCGGGGTTGGAAAGCAGAAGGGCAGCGCTGCGTTTGCAGGCCTGGCAGCACATGCTGGAAAGCCTCCTGCTTCCCCCCTCCCCCACAGCTACCTCCTTCAGAGCCGTCCTGATGCCGATGGGCCTGCCGGTATTCTGAGTTAATGCACTGAAATATATGTGGGTATGCAAGTAAGCCACTGGGCTATAGCAAAGGCTCAAGCTATGCATCAAATTCTAGTATCAATCTCTGCTTTAAATAAAAATTAGGTCACATTCAGATTCCATTCAGATGGAAGCAATTCTCATTAAGTAGGTTAAAAACATTTATAAATCTAAGCAAAGCAATTCAGAGTCATTTCTTTTTGTTGATGAATATATAGGTTTAACTAAACATTTTAAACCTCAAAGATGTCCACAAAAAAAATCAAAATTGTATTCCAATGTCAAGGGTTTTTTATGTCTCATTTATTTGCAAATAACATTATTTCTTGTTCAACTAAAATTTCCTTTGTCCAACAATACAATTATCAATACTGCCTCCTCACCCCATCATCTGAGTTGAACAAAATACTTACCTGCTTCTTCCAACTGTCTTGTTGCAAACTGACTTTCCTTAAACTTTTTGTGACTAAATTCCACTCACTGTGAGATAGACATCCCAGTTGATTTTCTAACTTCTATTGTAATGAACAGAACAGACATATACAGACCAAAAAGCAATGCAAACAGAAACTGCAAAAGCAGGTATCAAATAGCACATTTACCCCGCCTTTCTCGGGCAAGAGCTCAATGTTTTAACTAAATAGGAAAGAAATGGTTAAAAGAAACACAAAAACCACACCCCCACCCCCACTTTGCCTGCTTCTCTTGCTCTTCCAAGGCAAAAAGTCCTTGGGTAAAATAAAAAAACAACATAACAACCAGCTAAAGAGGAGACGGGAAAAAATGTTTAAAAGGCCACACAGAAATTTCACCCCCCTTTTCCTATTCAGCATTCTTTCATGGATTTCTCTCCCACATCCTCTATGGGACCTTTCTCATTTCTTTTTCTCATTTCCTTGCAAACATTGCTATTGGCCTTCTACTTCACAACAACAACAAAATCTGCAACTTACACATCAGCATACTCACACATTTATCCTTCATTCAAACTGCTTGCATAAACATATACACCAACGCACAGAGTATGAACAGCAAACAGGGTGAACTAGAAATTCAGGTTAATGAGGGCAGATATGATATTGTTGCCATTACGGAAACATGGTGGGATGAAACCCACAAATGGAACACACAGCTAGAGGGATTTAAATTATTTAAAAGAAACAGACCAAATAAAAGAGGAGGAGGAGTTGCTCTATATGTAAGAAATAACTACATCTCTACAGAAATAGAGCACAACAATGATGAAAACTGTCTTGAATGCATTTGGGTCAATATAAAAAGGGGGGAAATGACATTGACATAGGTGTATACTACAGGCCACTCAACCAAACAGAGGAAATAGATGGACTTTTTGCTAGTCAGCTAATTAAGGTATGTAGGAAGCACATCACAATAGTAATGGGGGACTTTAACTACCCTGACATCAACTGGGCGACAAACTCTGCACCAAGTGGAAGATCAAACAGATTCCTTGCAAACCTAGCAGACAACTTTGTCTCCCAAAAAGTAGAGAAGGGAACTAGGGGATTAGCCATTTTGGATCTAATTCTCACTAACAGAGATGAAATGATAGAAGGTGTTGAAGCCACAGGAACCTTGGGAGGAAGTGATCATGCAATATTGGAATTCAACATTATGGAAGCACAAGCAATAGAACACAGTCAAACTAGAGTCTTGGACTTTAAGAGAGCTAATTTCAATAAACATAGAGAGGGCTTGGGAAGGATTCCATGGATGAGAATCCTCAAGGGGAAAACAACTCAAGAAGCTTGGGAAATTTTGAAAAGTGAGATAATAAAAGCCCAGTCTAGTACAATACCAACAAAGAGGAAAAATAACAGCTCTCAAAAGAAACCAGCATGGCTGCATAAAGAACTCTCTGGTAAATTGAAAGATAAAAAGGACAAGTATAGAAAGTGGAAAGAGGGGCACATAACTAAGTCAGAATATCAGCAAATAGCCCGAGCCTGCAAAGATGAAGTGAGGAAAGCTAAGGCTCAAAATGAACTAAGGCTTGCGACCAAAGTCAAAAATAACAAAAAAAGCTTCTTTCAACATGTAAAAAACAAGAAAAAAGTGAAGGAAATGATTGGTCCATTAGTGGGTGAAAGTGGCAAGAAGGTGACAAGCAACAGGGAGAAAGCAGAACTAATTAACTCGTTTTTTGCATCTGTCTTTACACAAAGGGAAAAAACAGACCAACCTACCAAAAATAGTGCCATAAAAAACACAATAGAAACGCAAGTTAAGATAGGCAAGAAAACGGTAAGTGAGCACCTGTCCAGCCTAGATGAGTTCAAATCACCAGGACCCAGATGGATTACACCCCAGGGTTCTCAAGGAAATGGCAGATGTGATCTCAGAACCATTGAACTATATTTTTCAAAGATCCTGGAGCACTGGGGAACTACCGGAGGACTGGAAAAGAGCTGATGTAGTTCCCATCTTCAAAAAAGGGGAAAAAATGGACTCAGGAAACTACAGACCTATCAGCCTGACCTCAATACCTGGGAAGATTCTGGAAAAGATAATCAAACAACGAATCAGCGAACACCTAGAGGCAACCAAAGTCATTACTAAAAGCCAACATGGGTTTGTCAAAAACAGATCATGCCAGACAAATCTTATTGCATTCTTTGACCAAGTGACAAAATTAGTGGATCAGAGGAATGCTGTGGATATAATTTACTTGGACTTCAGTAAGGCATTTGATAAAGTAGATCACAACCTACTACTTGATAAGATAGAAAAATGTGGTTAGACAGCATCACCACCAGATGGATCTGTAGCTGGCTGACCGGCCGTACTCAGCATGTGGTCCTCAATGGAACCACATCTACATGGAGGGAAGTGTGTAGTGGGGTGCCCCAGGGCTCTGTTCTGGGCCCAGTGCTCTTCAACATCTTCATCAACGATTTGGACGAGGGGATAGATGGGGAAATCATCAAATTTGCAGACGACACCAAGCTGGCAGCAATAGCCAACACTCCAGAAGACAGGCTTAAGATACAGGAGGACCTGGACAGACTTGAACACTGCACTATCTAACAAAATGAAATTCAATGGTGAAAAAAGCAAGGTTCTACATTTAGGCAAGAAAAACCAAATGTACAGTATAGTATAGGGGGTACCTTGCTCAATAGCAGTAACTGTGAGAGGGACCTCAGAGTCCTAGTGGACAATCACTTAAATATGAGCCAGCAGTGTGCTGCAACTGCCAAAAAGGCCAACACAGTGCTAGGCTGCATTAACAGAGAGATAGAATCAAGATCACGTGAAGTATTAATACCACTTTAAATGCCTTAGTAAGGCCACACTTGAAATACTGCATCCAGTTTTGGTCACCACGATGTAAAAATGATGTTGAGACTCTGGAAAAAGTACAGAGAAGAGCAACAAAGATGATTAGGGGACTGGAGGCTAAAGCATATAAGGAACGGTTGCTGGAATTGGGTATGTCTAGTTTAATGAAGAGAAGGATGAGGGGGGACATGATAGCAGTCTTCCAATATCTCAGGGGCTGCCACAAAAAGAGGGAGTGAAGCTATTTTCCAAGGCGCCTGAAAGCAGGACAAGAAGCAATGGATGGAAACTAATCAAGGAGAGAAGCAACCTAGAACTAAGGAGAAACTTCCTGACAGTTAGAACAATTAACCAGTGGAACAACCTGCCTCCAGAAGCGGTGAATGCTCCAACACTGGAAGTTTTTAAGAAGAGACTGGACAGCCATTTGTCTGAAATGGTATAGGGTTTCCTGCCTGAGCAGGGGGTTGGACTAGATGACCTCCAAGGTCCCTTCCAACTTTATTATTATTATTAACAATTTCACACACAAAAATTTCATTTCATGCTTTCTCCAGACAAACCAATCATTATTATTTCAGGGAGCTTTTCACAACCCAATGAGCTCCATTTTCTAAATCTTTTTGAATAACCTTTCGTGTATTGTTATTAGCGGGTCTCATCCTCCCTCCAGGTCTTGGAAATGACTGCACACAGACACACAGACACACATGCCATTAAAATAACATTTCCAGACCTGACTTCCAGTCCTGCGCAGCAGCACAGCAGTCGAGGGTTTCGGGACTCCATGCCCTTTGGCTGAGTTTCTTCCTGTTATGGGACCCTAAATGGGCCAGAAGCCACCCCGAAGAGGCGGCAAAGAAGGAAGGAACTCCCGGGGACCTCGGAGAGACAGTGGTCGACCCGATCAGACCAGGAGAAGCCTTCCAGAAACCAACAGGAGAAAGGCTAGCCTAAGTTCAGAGTCTAGCCCAAGCTGCAAGCAACCAAAGTCAAAAGCACTATTTTAAGCTGATTGTAAACAGCACGTTTGAATCTGGGTAAGAACATTGATTGTCTCTATCCTACTTATCAACTTTCCTGAAGGAAAAAAAAATCTCAAGAAGCAAAAAATCTCCGAAAGTGAAGGAGGGGGATTTTTGTCCCACCCTTTTACTAACGGAAGCAGCGAATTAAACCTTTTATGGAGGACCAAAACATATTGAAATGAAATGAAATGACTATAAAATCTAAATTTGGGTAAGTTTGAAGTTACTGAATGGTTAAGATTCTCATTTTAAAGGCAATTTGTTCATTTTGAAAATTTGAATAATAAACCAATGCTGACATCTAGTGGTGGATGAAGACTACGACAGCTATGGCTTTCATGCAGGACTTGGCAAAATCTGGAAAAAACTAATCTCTATTTGTGACCTTCAAAGCTCTAACAATAGAGAACAGCTGTGACAAAAAAGAAAACAATCTGGGCTGCAGACAAAGTGAGACTTACAAACTTCAGGGAACAAAAAAAACCTTTTTTTGAACTTTCTGGATTACAAGTATCTATTTAACTCTGACCCCAAAGCTATTTGCAGAGAAAAGAAAATTTGGATTCTTGGTCATCATGGAAAATCAGAGATTTATAGAAAAAATCTATCAAGAAAAAATAAATACTTTTCAAGAGAAGACATATGATATGTTGCAACTAATTCAAATACAATGATTTCAAACCACAAAGAAATCCAAAATAACTTTGAAAATATAAACCAATTCATCTCCAATTTAACTTTACAACAACAAAAATCCCAGGAAACAACAACAGAGAAGGAACAGATAAAACAGACAACTGAATACAAATTTGAGGATAGAGACTTAAAGATGGAACCTAACAAAACAAAGAAGTATGATTTAACCCAAGTGGAAATTTTTTTACAAGAAATACTGGATTTGGAAAAGACAACTTATACATTAACACCATAAAACAAATTTGAGGATAAGAAAAAAAGATTGGACAAAATGGACTGCAGAGATGCCAGGAAAAACACTAGAACTGGAGAGACAAAAAATGATAAGAGAAGCAGACAGAAAAAGAAAGAAAAAGATTTTCAACAAAAATGAATGGGCAAATGCCTCTCACAAAGATATTGTACTTGACTTACCTTTTATATCTACAGTAACACCTACAAGAATATGGAAAGATTCTTTGACTCAGCAGAACATATTGATTAAGAAAGATACTGGGCAAAAGAAAAAGGCTAAAGTGAAAATTAAGAAAATAGACAATGGAGCCTATCAGAGAGAATATTTAAAAATATTCATCTCAGGCCCCGAAGATAGCTGCCTCTCCGCCTGGGTGCAGACCAATGGATCTGCCTCTGCCTCTGATTCTGCTTCCTCATCAGAGCCTTCCAAAGGCTCTGAAGTTGAACCAGACTCCCTGTCCACCTCCTCATCATCATCTGACTCTGCTGCTAGCTCTTCTGGCAGCTGACAGATCACAACATGGGCTTTCATACAATCCCCCTCCTCTTTCTTATTTTTAACTACAAATATACTGCCTGGAATCCAACAGGCATATGACTTCTATTGTTAATATATATGTTTAATACTTGACAGCCAATCCTCAAAACTTCCATATTTTGACCAAAATACACTAGTGCTTTTAATAGGACTTCTTGGCCACTCAAAATAACAATATAATCATTCTTTCTTTAATCTTAGTCCTGGTTTTACAACATTATGCCAAATGGACTATCTGGCAGAATGTTCAGAGAAGATCCGATTTCCTCCCCACGGCACTTCTTACCCACCCTGTTTCCTATGCTAATGACCACAATCTCTCCAAAGTTTAATCAAACCCTGCTTCGCTCTTCTCTGGGGTTCCACACCACCTCATGCTCCAAGCACGCCACATGTCCTGTCAACCTGGCCCCAACAGAGCTACCCCAACCACCAAGACAATACTTAAGTCCAGTTTTCTTACCTTGGTCTGTGCACAGAGTTGCCCGGTTGCAGCGATTCAGTGGCGGCAGCAGCCTAATAGACCTTCACGAACTACTGGTGGCCTCAGTTGCAGCGGCGGCCCACAGCAGGGCTGAGGTGTGTCAGGTGCGCGAGGGGAATGCACTCCATGTGCGGGCCAAGGGCAAGACCTACAAGGGGGCCAAGGAGATGACCAGCAGTGACCTGTTCTCCAACCACAAGGAAAAACAGACAGGATGGAGTAGGTGCGTTCGGCGGTCCACATCACGTGCCTCCCCAACTCTAACCACTGCCGGTGCCGCCAGAGTGCCTGCTGCTTGGAGGGCCAACCCAATGGTCGCAGCGGGATGTGGAGACCCTGCTGCTGGACAATGTTGGCCCCCACACACTCACTGCCTCCTGTACATGTTCCTGGGTGGGCCGCCCGGCCGGGCTGGAAAGGGCTGGGGCAACAGGGGCCGGTCCCTCACCATCTCCGGGGCAGGCCCATGGGCCAAATATGCACCCCAGCATATATTGTAGTCATGCTGGCCACATGACCACAGAAGCATCTTTGGACAACCTGGCTCCCTCGGCTAGGAACAGAGATGAGCACTGCCCCCTAGATGTGATTGGGCAGGGAAAACCTTTATCTTTTAAGCCTTGATTATTTGCTTTTGGTCCTGCATTTGATTCTCAATGAACTCACACACATATATAGTTTACACAAGAGGGCTACTTGCAGAGGTGACTTTTCAACCCTATTCAGTTGCTGGCTGTTGTTTTCTTGTGCTGCCAAGCCCTCATCTCCTAAGTACTTGATAAGCTGGTGGTAAATCAGGATGGGCTCCAGAACGAATCCGAAATCTCGGAAGACTAAATATTAATTGAATTATATTAATTCTTAAGAGTAATATTTAATCTGCGTATCAAATACTTGAAGAATGTTATTTCTTTTTTTTTTATATATATATATATTTTTATTTTTTTAAGACAACAAAACATAACACACATAAACATACAATGTATACTCCTTTTTTTTTTAAACAGCAATTTCGTAACTGTAATCTTCTGTTATTTACATTTTCCCCCTTTATTCTTCTTTTTTAAAAAATATTTGTCCTTGTTGTCCCATTGTTTCTTATTTCCATTTTCTTCGTTCATACTATATTTCATATTAAGAATAATACATATTATTACTATACATTATTATACATTATTATACACACATTTTCCCTTTCTTGACCTTTCTGCATTTATTTTCATTTGTTATTTCTAGTCTCCAACCAATCATACCACTTATTCCATATTGTTAATTTGTCCATCTCCGCACAGTCTAAGATTTTCCTTATCACTTCTTCCTCTGATGGTATATTCTCATTTTTCCAGAACTGTGCGTAGACTATTCTTGCTGCCGTTGTTATATGTAAGATTAAGTACCATATTTCTTTACTGTATTTTCTATTTAAGATACCCAGCAGAAAGATCTCTGGTTTCCAATCTACAGGTTGATCTATTATTTCTTCCATCCATCTTCTTATTTTAGTCCAGTATTTTTTTGCAACGGGGCATGTCCACCATAGATGGTAATATGTTCCATGTACCTTTTTACATTTCCAGCATGTCGGTGAGTTGTTCTGGAACATCTTAGCAAGCTTTGCTGGTGGAAGATGCCATCTGTAAAACATCTTCAACTGATTTTCCTTGAATGCCGCAGACATAGTCAATTTTATGTTTGTTTCCCATATTTTTTCCCATTTCTCCAATTCTATGTTGTATCCGAAATTTTTTGCCCATCTAATCATTGTGTCTTTGACAACCTCATCTTCCATTTTATATCTCAGTAAATATTTATATATATTACTAATTAATTTTATTTCTGTTCCATGTATAATTTTATCCAATTCTTGCGATTCTTTTTGTATTTCGTATAATTTTTTGTCCTCTGTATATTTAGATTGGATTTGTGTGAATGTCCACCAATCAATCTCTCTGCCTACATCTTGTTCCAATTCTTGTTTTGTTTTCAGATTTCCCTGTTCATTTACCAATTCCTTGTATCTAATTATCTTATTTATGTCCAGTAGGTTTGGGTGTTTCAGAGCTTCTGTTGGGGATAACCACATTGGAATTCTTATGTAATGTTTTTGTTTTATCTTTTCCCAAGTCTGTAGCAATGCATCCCTAACTATATGTCTTCGAAAGTATCTATGTACTTTATATTTTTCGTCCCATAGAAATGCATGCCACCCCGCTTGCAAGTCGTGTCCTTCAAGTGTTAAAATTCTGGTATTTTCCAATTTCATCCATTCTTTTAGCCAAGTTAGGCTTGATGCTTGGTAATATATTTCCCACTCTGGTAATGCCAATCCCCCTTTATCTTTCGTATCTTGCAAGAGTTTTAATTTAATCCTAGGTTTTTTCCTTTGCCATATAAATTTAGTAACCAATTTATTTAATTCTTGAAAGAATGTTTTCCCTAGTTTTATTGGAATAACTTGGAACAGGAATAATATTTTTGGCAATATATTCATTTTGATCGTTGCAATCCTCCCTAAAAATGAAATTTGTAGGTTTTCCCAATTTTCTAAATCTTTTTTTATCTGGTGTAGTATTTTATCATAATTATCCTCCTTAATTGAGGAGCACTTCGCTGTAAGCCAAATCCCTAAATATTTTATTTTTTTAGTTACGCTTATTTTTGTTTTATCTTCCAATTCGCTTTCCTGTGCCTTTGTAAGATTTTTGGTTATTAATTTGGATTTATTCTTATTAATCTTAAGTCCGGCTACCTCACCAAATTCTTCTATTTTTTGAATTAATTTAGGGCCGGTTTCTAATGGGTCTTCCAAAATAAATACCAAATCATCAGCGAAGGCTTGGACCTTATATTCTTCCTTCTTAATTTTTAAACCCTTTATTTCTTGGTCCTCTCTGATTTTTGTCAAGAAGTATTTCTAATGATAAAATAAATAGAAGAGGAGAGAGTGGGCACCCTTGTCTTACTCCTTTAGTTATCTCAATTTTTTCTGTCATTTCGTCATTCATAATTACCCTAGCTGTTTGTTTAGTATATATTTTCTCAACCATCTTTCCAAATTTTGTCCCAAATTCCATGTAGTTCAGTTGTGTTATAATAAATTTCCAATTCAAATTATCAAATGCCTTCTGGGCATCAAGGAAAACCAGTGTAGCTTGTCTTTCAGAGTGGACTTCATAGAATTCTAAGGTGTTCATTATTATCCTCATATTGTTTTTTATCTGTCGTCCTGGTAGAAATCCATTTTGATCTGGGTGGATGTAGTTATTCAAGATTTTTTTAATCCTTTCTGCTATTATTGTTGCAAATGTCTTATAGTCTGTATTCAGTAAAGAAATCGGCCTATAGTTTTGAATTTGTTGCAAGTCTGAGTCTTCCTTAGGGATGAGAGTAATAATTGCTTCAGTCCAAGATGCCGGTATCTTCGCCTCCTCCAGCACCTCATTACAAATCTCCAACATTATCCATTGTAGTGACTCTTGTGTATTTTTATAAAACTCAACCGGAATTCCATCTGGGCCTGGTGATTTATTATTTTTTTGTTTTTTCAATGCTGTTTCTAGTTCTATTGCGGTTATTGGTCTATTCAACATTTCCTTTTGTTCTTCTGTGATTTTGCTCATTTTTGCTGCCTCTATATATTGTTTAACTTTATCATCTGCTATATCTTCCTGATAGTATAGCTTTGAGAAGAAATTTTGTATTATGTTCTTTTTCTCTTCCCGTCTATATTGTACTGTTCCACTTTCATCTTGTAGTTGATGTATTGTTCTTTTACCTTTTTCTTTTTTTAATTTATAGGCCAACCATCGACCGGTTTTATTCGCGTTTTCAAAGTAATTTTGTTTCGCCATCCTAATTTTCTGTGCCATTTCTTTTTGTGTTGTCAGATTAATCTTGTGTTTTATAATATTCCATTTTTCCTTTATCTTTTTGTTTTGTGGATCCTTCTGTAGGTCACTTTCTGTTTCTTTAAGTTCTTCTTGCAGTTTTTCTTGTTGAAGTCTCCTATCTTTATTTTTCTTAGAGTTGTATGCAATTGTCAATCCTCGAATGTAGGCTTTTGTGGTATCCCACAAATTTTGTGTTGATGTCTCTTCCTTTTTATTTACCTGAAAAAATAATGTCAGTTCCTTTTCTAGCATCTGTATATATTGTTTGTCTTTACATAGTCTTTGATTCATTGACCATCTTTTTCTCTGTTTCTGGCCTTTCCATTTTATTGTTATTGGGTTGTGATCTGCCCAGTCATTAAGTCCTATTTCAATTTCCTCTATCCCGTTCTGTATTTCTGTTGTTACCCAGGCCATATCGATCCTGGACCAGGATTGATGCGGATACGAATAAAATGTGTATTGTTTGTCTGATCTGTGTGTCTCTCTCCATATATCCCGAAGGTTGAGTTCTGTTACCATGTTAAAGAATGATTTTGGTAATATATTTTTCTTCTTTTTGCTCTTTTTACTACTTTTATAGTCTTTCTTAACATCGACTATTGCATTTAGATCCCCAATCATACAAATATTTTCATAGTCCAGATCCACTAGTTTCTTATGTACCTTTTTAAAAAATTCATGTTGGTTATTATTTGGTGCATATACTGCCGTTAATAAAGTTTGTTTTTGCCCTAATTCTATTTCCAACATTAAAATTCTCCCCTCTTCATCCGAATATATTAATTTTGATTTTATTTTTTCTTTAACATATATAGCAATTCCTCCTTTCTTGTTTTGTGCTAGTGTTGTGTATAGTGTTCCTAATTTTACATTCTCTAGTAGTTTTCTATAATCCTTTTTTATATGAACTTCCTGGAGACATATCACGTCTGCATCCAATTTCCTTAATTTATTAAACGTTTGTACTCTTTTTCTTGGTATGTTTAAACCATTAATGTTTACAGAAAAGAGCTTAATTGCCTCTCCCGTTTTTTACTTGATCTGGTTTTTTTGTGCTTCTTGTCTCTATTACCCTTCCTTTTGCTCCTTCTCTTTCTAACCTTTCTCTTTCTTGTTTCTTTTGCGTTTCTCTTTCTCGTTCAAATTCTTCTATTAGGTCTTCCTCCTGACTTTTACTCTCTGGCTCTTCCCTACTTTCTTGTTCTTCTCCCTGCGCAAAGTGACATTCATAAAAATCCTGCGCTTTCTCGAGTGTGTCTATCTTATATTTTTTTTCTTGCCATGTTACAAATATGCCTTCAGGTACTAACCATCGAAACATAACTTTGTATTTAGTTAATTGGGTTGTTAGAAATTGGTATTCTCGTCTCTGATTTCGTATTCTACGTGGTATTTGCTTTAATACAATTATTTCTTTACCCTTATATACTATCTGTTCGTCTCTTGTTTTTTTATATATTTCATCCCTTATTGATCTTCTAGTAAACCTTATATGTACCTCTCTCGCCAGTCTGTGCCTACGTGCATAATTTGTATATACTCGATATATTTCATCTATGTCTCTTCTTGCTTCCTGTTTGTCCTTTCCTAATATCTCGGCCAATATCTCCGCCATCTTCTCTCCCAAATCTTCTTCTTTTTCCTCTACGATATTTTGAAATCTTAGGAAGAACGAAGCTTTTTCCATTTCCAAGAAGGTAATAGATTGGGTCAGCTCTCTGTTTACTTGTTTGGATATCTGATCCATCTTTTCTATTTTGCCATCAACTTGATCTATTTTTGTTTCAACTTTTTGAATTCTTTGTTCGTTCTTCATCATTGTTTGTTGTATACTCTCTATCTTGTCATTCATGTTTTTAATTTCATTTTTGATTTCTTTGTGGTGAGTTTTTGTTTCTTCATGATTATTTGCTATTGCCTCTTGGGTTTTCGTCATTGTTTCCTGCATCATTTGTAGCATTATCTGTATACTCTGTGGGTTCATCGCCAATTCTACTTTTTCTTTTTCTTTCCCCAACATGGTTCCTATCGTTCTTTGACCTATAGGAGAGGCCATTATAGGTGTGGGATTTATAGCTGTTTTTTTACTTATTTTAGTTGTTGCTGTGGTACTTGTCATTTTTATTACTTGGATAATATTTTTCCACACTTGCATATATCAATTTTATATAACGTTATTCTTTGGGTTAACCTTAAAAATAAGATTACAAATAGAGTTATACCTTTTCTTATCCCACTATTATATAATATAATTTATAATACTCTTAACACCTCTTATATATATTTCTGTAATACTACACACAATGCATATACATATACTATTCTCAAAATATTATCACCACTCTTAATTTCATTCGCTATCACTCTTGTTTAAATAATCACCTTTCTCTCTATGATCCCTGCTTGTTAACAGGTGCTGCAATATTGCATCAGCCTTTTTTCTCTCTGTCTCAGTTTAATGTGTCCACAGATCCACCAAATGTCACCTTATTTCCTCTTCTGTATATCCAATAAATCCAAAACGTCCACTAGTCACTTTGTCCAGATATATGTCAGTTAAGATTCAAATTTCAATGGTATTTGTTCTTCAAAAATAAGATCCAGTAATTGGTATTAAGTTTCTCCGTTGTCTCACTTCAACTTTTAATCCTTATGTTGATTTTTTCAAAGTCTCTTAATCACCCTTTGTTGCCTCTGGCCGTCTCCAGTCCTTTCTCTAGTTTCAATCTCTGCTTCTTGCAGCTTTTAAATTCCAGCCTTTCACGTTTTATAAGCTTTACTGTGGGCTCTCTGCTTCTTCTCGCTGCTCTCGTTCTGCTCTAAGGCTCCCTTCTGCGCTCTATTCAATTTCAGTTGCCGCTGTGTCTCTCTCCTTATCGCTTTGCTTTTTCCGCGCCTTCTATCAAATATTCCTCACCTCCTTCAGGGGTTTCTCCTCTCCCGTACGAAGCTGTCAGTTCTACTTTTCACTTCCCTCTCAGGCTGTCGCCATCGCTCCCGGCCGGCCTTAAAGACCGGCTTCTTCTCCGCCAATTTTAAGAGTGCTGCTCCTGTCTGCTCGGGTGTTTGCTTTCCACCCGGCTTCTCTGAAGCTTCCTCTTTAATTTACCGGTCTCTCCGGGATCGGTAAAGCCCTTACCGGGCTCTTAGCGAAGAATTTCCTGGGATTTAGGAACAGAGATCTGTTCCTTCACCCGCTCCACGATGACGTCACAGCCGGAAGTCGAAGAATGTTATTTCATTTCACCTTAGTTATCTTTACTGAATGCTGAGCAAATGCTACAAAGGCTGATCTTTAACATCTCCTCCCAGAATTCAGTTTCATTCCTCAATCAAGATGCCAAGACAACTAGAGCTATTTTCCCACTCTTTGCTCCCTTTTTAGCACCACAGTTACATTTTTTTTATTGCAATGTCTTTAGGCTAAGAAGAAAGTACAGCTTTGTACAGAGGTAGTGTAACCAATCCTAACCTTACATTAAGATGCTGTCACAGCTAGGGCCAGGATTGGACTGTCTATTCCACAATTGCCCATTTCCCAATTTTGGCTATAGCTGTGATGGCATTTCATCAGGGAGCTGGGAGTACAGCTATTCCTCAACCCACATTGCCCAAGAATGGAGCAGTTTCTTCTTTCTCTTAGAGGAAATCTGCCAGAGACCACCTGCTAAGCACTGCTGTCCTACCTGCAACATTTTCTCCCAATATATGAGTAAGGCATTTTCTATCATTCTGTACAGTTGGCAAATCAGCATGTTTTTTTTGTCCCCCTCCTTGAATGTATTCACACTTCACCTATTATAGCCACTTAAAGGTAAGCAGCAATGTCCCATTCTTCTACCAGCCAAAAGTTACATGCCCTTAGCATATTCTTTTTAAAGTATTATTGCAGGTGTGAAGAATAAAAATTCAACTCCAAGGGTGTTGGAAAACAAAACAAGTTTTATTAAAACTTTTGCAAAAGCAGTGGAACTCTTGGTAATGGCAAATCCCAGAGTCCACACTTGAATCAATTTTTGCATAGGTTTTTATACCCTGTCCCATGCATCATGCCACATCCT